>MWSO01000100.1:0-137449 GCA_002116355.1 Dothistroma pini CBS 116487
TAAAAGTAGCTCGCTTAGTAATATAGCTCGCTTAGTAATAAAGTATATTATATACTCTTAATTAGATTTAAGTCTAGTAACTATATAGAGTAATTATAAAGCTAAATACTAACCTTTATATTAGTAATACTAAAAGAAAGCTTAAATATCTTAAGGGCCTTACTACTATCTCGACTTTAGCTAGATTATACTTCTTTCTAAAGTCTTTAAAAGACTAGGTTCTATTCTATCTCTAGAGGTATTTCTAGTATAAATAGATATATTATAGTAGAGAAAACACGTATTAAAGCTAATATTGATTAAGGTACTTATATGCCAAGAGAATAGCGCATTTTCACTACTTTTGCGACCCCCTGTGGAAGCGATCGCGAAGATCACTAACAGCTATGAACGTGCAAGTAGTGTAGCCGTACCGTCTGGGGTGGTATGGCTAAGAGGCAACGGAAAGCTTCATAGGGTCGTGCTCGTACGCTTTCATCAGTAGATGTTGGGTTTCAGAAATGCTTTGAATTCGATACTTCGTGGCGTTCGCGCTGTCGCTGCTGCAGCGTCGCGATTGTTGGCCAACTGTCAAGCGTTGCGAGATGCGAATGTAAAGTGGCGATCGCCAGTTGGACTCATAATATCCGAGGCCAGTCACTCGAGAGCGCGAGCTGTAGCTTGAGTCCTTCGATGATGTCTTCGTACAACCAGCTGGTCGCAAAGGTCTTTTCCAGATCTTCTGCGGAAGGTGGTCTTACTGACCAGCCGGAAGAAGCTGTCGGCCCCATCCGGCTGAAGAAGGAGAAAGTCGCAAGCGAACCGGCTTCTCCGCTGCGTTGGCCTAAAAGCTCCTTGACTCGCTCTGCATTGGCAAGCCGAAAGATCGCCCTTCTGACCTCCTCCCGAAGGCAGTGCCGTCCCGACGGGCTTGTGTCTAACACTTTCTGGAACTTCCGAGTGAGGCACACGGTTCCACCAGTGCACACAGATACCGAAGGATCTCTAAGCATGGCTACCTGATCGTCGTGAAGGATCTGGATTCCTCGCTCGCCGCCCGCATCCCTTATCAATGGTGGGCCACAGATCCGTGTGCCTTTGGTCCAGGTTGCCATCGTCCACGCTCGTCTCCTCCATACTGCAGCCACTACGCCACGATGGAAGACAGACCACCGCTCTGCTAAGGGATGTTGTTCTAGCTGACAATCAGCTTCTAGGGCTCGAGAGACGCATTTTGCTGATCTTCGCACGATCCGAAAGTTTGCGCCGCCTGCGCGATCTGTGATGTCCATTGGTCAAAGGGTTCCATGCTAACAACGTGTGATCTCGACTCCTTTATTCAACGATCTGGCTCGGTTGTGACTCGCATCGCAAGCGTTGAAAGTACGCCGACTTTCTTGCTTGAAGGGATGCGGGTCCGGTCATCACTGGAACACGCCGCTTTGTTGACAAGCCGTGAGACTGTTCGTGTCATTGTGCTGAGTTGTGGGTATGTCTCGGTCCAGGGCGAGTCTCCAGTCTTACCCTGTGGCACTACGGCCTCAAGGTTTGGCAGACGAGTCTTCCTAAAGTCAAGTGGCCGTTGAAGCAGGATCGGCACTGTGCCGAGATTATAGGAGGTACGACCTGCTGCTGATAGTGCTTCAGGGTACTACGGCTTATCACATCATCAAGTTGGAAGTGGCTTGCAAGATGTCACCGAAAGTATAGCCACATCATCCCCACGGCGCATGCCCAGCCGTTCCACGACCCGTCGTCTCACAAACCTGGTCCACCACACCTGAAACCTGGCACACCATGACCTGAAACGCCCGTGGACTGTCAAACCGAAGCCACTCGGCGTGACGTCCGTATTTGGAAATGTGTGCCCAAATGAAGAAGTCCCTTCTTGGGTGTTCCTGGATGTGATGGGCCAGGCGATGCGCTGGCATCCGGGAGTGATGGGCACAAACGCGAGAGATGAAGTGACTTGTAGTGAATGGTGAAGTCTCGAAAGTCTCAAAATTACATCGTGTAGCGTACCCTCGTATGCTGTCTGTGGTGCAGCCGTCGTATGAGCTTCGGTCTATCGTTGTCGTCGTTGCGTGTGCTCTGTCTTTGCTCTACGCCTAAAACTTTTGCGTGATTCTGTTGTACATGCATGAAAGACGCCAATTGTTATGCCTCACTGCCGCCGCGGCCTCGCTCACGTCTGTCGCGTAGCTCGGGGCAGCGTCTTCTGTGGTTTATAAACCAGTTGCTGACCTGTGTCATGCTTATACCTGTCGCCTATACGATGATCAGCGCTGCCGCTTCAGACGTAGGATAGCGAATGGAAGACTTACATTGGAAAATACTGCCTTTTGCTCTTCGCTAGGATAAGGATTCGTAATATTCTGTAAATAGTAAGCCACAGATACCTCGAAGAGTGGAGAGGAGTCAGTACAAACCTGGTCGAACCATGTCTTCATGATTTCTGTCGATTGTTTGGGTAGGTTACTCCGTTTGCGCGCCTTCCCATGCTGGTATTCGTAGTGGCTAGGCATAAAGAAAGCAGGTCCTTGACTAGGGTATGGTGCTTGCCCATAGGCACACTCCGCTCGTGAAGATCTCACATAATCTCTGTGTTCGCTGTACGGCTCCCTCACCGGCCCTGCATAGCGCGGGTCTCGCGCGACAGAAGGAAGGCGAGAATTGTCGTGTTCGTAGGGTCTACCTGGATACGCTGCGTAGCCCCCGACAGAAGGTCTGCGATGATAAGTGCGATCATCTCCTTGGCCGAAGCTATCGCGCATTTCTCGCGCAAAAGGATCCGTTGCAGAGCTTTGAGACCCGTTCGTCCTAGGAAACGAGGGCTCAAGCATCGCAGATGTGGGCGTACGCTCTGGGGTCTGATAGTGCCTTGCAGGGCTTTCGTTGGTGATTCTATCTTTCGGCTGCTGGTGCGGAGCCCAAGGTGGACTGGCGGCTAGGGAATGCCGTCGCGCATTAAGACTGTCGATAGACGCATGAAGCGCAGGGAATTGGAGGCCTGGATGCATCGAGCTACTGTTCATTCTCGGTTCAAGGACAGCAGAGGGTGCAAAAGCAGGACGAGCAGGGTCAGACGCTACATAGGCGGACCCAGGGAAAGTGCCGGTCCTCTGCTTTTTGTTGGGGTACAGCGAGGGCGGCTTGTAAGTCGACGCTGTATACGACGGCTCTTTGGCACAAAGCTGCATCGGGCTGGGCGTCCTCGGTGGGCTGGAAATGGTTGTACCCAGAACCTGTAACTTTGTTAGAGCAAGCACATCGACACGCGTAAGTTTACTGACTGTTTTCAACGGAGGCAGCGATGGTTTCTGCGGTTCCGAGGACCGGTATGGGGGTGAATGTAGTGCTCCAGTATTGCGACTGTCGCGTCGGCTATGGCCCACACCGTTGGAGCGTCCATATGCAGCATACCTTTCGGCAGGTAGCGATCGCATGAGAAGATCCCGACTCGGTGGCTCTATCTTGGGAGGGCTCCGTCCATCCAGTGCTTCGTTGCTACTTTGTGAGTCCTCCGGGGTGGGCAGACGTGATGAGCGAGGCTGAGAATCTTTCAATCGATAGTGACCTGTATGTCTTGGGTACGGCTGGCCGTCATTCAAGGTCAAGCTCTCCATTACGCAATTGTTGATGAGCAGTCGAGGGTTACGAAGTTGTCGACCATGGAAGCTGTGGTTTTGCGAAGCTCGAGTGTGACGCCAACTGAATGCGATGAAGCTATGAGCAGCAGAAAGACGGCCCAGAGTCGAGAGCGATGAAGTGTGGAGTGCCGCGGGCTAAGCATGCAAGGAGAACGATAGCTTTATGACTGACGATCGATGCGCACTAGCTCTGGGTCCTCTCAGCCTCAAGGTTGCTTGGATCGTCGCCAGATTGGCGGACGTTGTCATCAAGAGCAGAAATACTTTGATACTGAACAGCTTCGGCAAGGGTAGCAGTCCAAGCGACTAGCGGTTGCAGAATAGCTCGACTGGGAGTACACGCTGGGGGCAAGCCTTGACAATCAGATCCATTGAGCATGAACCAAGACCCGAGATATTGGCGTCAAAAGTCCTGCATGGGCCGCAGGATAAGCGGGTCCTGCTGCAGGTGATCAGAGACTGCCCGACGATATACCTCGTTTCACTCATGCAACGCGAAACACAGCGCAATGCTGCGGGCAAGGGTGCAGGAATTCAAGGATCCTCGAGATGGAACACCCTCTGGGATCCCGTGCGTGCCCAGAAATGCCAGAGGACTGACAACCCAGCTCCCAGCTCCAGCCGCCCGTACAGCGCTTGTGCTATGCAGCGCCGAGCGTCATGCACCATGACCGAATCCAGTTTGGTGAGCTTTTTGACACACGCTCCGGCGTCCATGCTTTGCAGACCCGCGGCAATGGCTCAACGCCCGTTTGGGGTATTGCAAAGCAATGAATCTGGTCATCGCGTGCCTCACCGACGCAAGTACACCGACCCCCTGGCTGAGTGGAGCGCTCTAGACAGGTCGAGCAAGAGCAGCAGACAGGACGATGAAGAGCCTCGACCGTGGATGCACCGCCCGAGAGTGGCGCGTTCGCACTGCCAGCATGAACTTCTGGCGGGATCTGCAGGCTTCAAGGAAGTGCCCAGCAGATGGCAGTGTGGCAGAGTCTCTGAGACCAACCTTAAGGCGCTGAAAGGTCTCCAGCCTCTTTCGGAAAGCATCCGCGCAGTAAGTTTAGTGCGCCGACGCGGTGGGAAAGGGTGATGACACACTTTCACGCCCAACGACCCTTCGCTCGCGTGCGCTCGAGACCGCCCCGGACCAGCGTGCGGCGTGCCAGGTCAAACGCCGCGCCTCCCTGCTGGAAATTGGCGTGTCAGCGCGACTCGCGCCAGCGGCAGCAGCAACAGCAGAGGAGACGGCCGACCCGGTTGGCTCGTCCGCATTGATATCGTTTGGCGCCGCGGCTGCCAGATGGCGCGGGCCGCGCAACGATGTGGCTCGTGCGTGTATGCTGCAGTCGCTGCCCGGCGGTGAGGACCCGCCTTGCAAATGCCATTTAAGCTTGATGGCCGGCATGGGCCTCTGCTGCTGTATGCCCATCGCGAGCCTCACTCTCATCAGGTGCGTCGCGTGTGCGTTGCCAATAGACGGATGGGCTGGTGCGCCAACCGTGAGGTCGTCCTCTCCATGCTGGGGCGTTCCGCAGATCAGGTCCGCCGTATCCCCGCGCGCAGAACCATCGAACCGGGTGCTCGGCTCGGCGAGCGGGGCGCCATCTCACAGCTACTGTAGGCCGCTCCCAGCAACTCTCGCTTAACCTCTGACCGTGACATGATGATCCCATCCCATCCCATCCCATCCCATCAGCAGTAGAGTAGCAGTAGAGTAGCAGTCAAGTTTGACATATTGCCAGGGTGTGGCGCGATGACGGTCCGCCACTGCTGGGACCACCGCCGCACAGCAATGACTTGTTGGTGGCCTCCTACGCATCCTTCCCCCTTCGTCGTGTGCTTCATTTGCGTCAACGTCGGCACACGGGTCAAGATGCTGCGCATCGCATAGCACGGCGACCATGGCCGTGGACGAAGCTCAGCAAGCCGCCGCCAAATGGCTGACGCTTCGCAGAGACCACAGGACCGGCACTAATGCTGTTGACAGGACACAGCGCGTGCCTGACAGCTCGGAAGTGGCATCCTGAGTGCTCATCGCTCGAAGTCACTGGGTCCTTGTGCCACACTCTTGCACACCGAGTGCAAGTCGGGAGCGGGCATGGCACGGCCCTGTCGGTGGCCATCTTGGATGCCTCTGTGTTGCGCTGTGTGACGCAGGCCTGCACACTCCATGATTGGCACCAGGTCGATGCGCCCTCGCGCTCCCAGCTCTATGGTCGAGTCAATCTTTCGGACGGGCTGGGGCTCTGCATCGGGCCTTAGCACGATGAGAGCAACCAGCCATGCCTCATGCCTGCCTGCGCCTTTCATCGCCTGGGCTCACGATCTCAAGCGTGGCAAGGGTGCATGCTAAGGCATGTGGGAGGCTTGGTCACACTCACGATTTTGCACATTGCCATTGACATTACCACGAGCACGAGTTCCAACCAAACCCGTCCAACAAGCTGCATCCCGCAACCAGCTCAACCAACGATCGCTCGACCGAGCTTCTGCGAGATGCGATGTGCATATCTAGCTCTCCATCTCGCTGGGAACGAGAATGCAACAGCTTCGCCATGCTGTGCTGAATGTGGCTGAATTCGTGTCAATTGCTTCGCTGCCGGGCAATTTATTCGCGCAGGTGAAAATCCGACGTCATGTGCCATCATATTGCCATACAGCGCACCGCTGTCGCGACATATTGGCATTGCACTGGTGGACAAGGTGCTCAAACGCATGCTCCGCACGCATCGACCTCACTGATACTCAACACAATGAGTGCGCATTCTACTTTCGCCCAAGACTGGTTTCGCCATCATGTGCCACGAGAAAGACTTAATCTATTTACTGTTGGGCAGCACACGACCGACATGCAACATTTCGTGGTTCGCATCGCACCGCAAGAGACCCATCTTGGTTCGGGGGAACCTCGCCAGGTTGTCTGTCACCAGATCATCATAGTACCAGTAACCAGGCGCCTCGGACATCGTCGTGTTCCGACTGGTCCCGCATCCACCTCCCACGGACGCGGCACCGGTCCTTGCTCGTGTAACCAGTCGCTTCAATGCCGTCTCACGTAGCGCCTTGTCATTTCTTCGACGTTTGGCGATGAGCATAAGGCAATGTTACGTTATGGTGTCGCAAGGGCGCGCGGGCGGGCTTCACGAGGCAACAGGAACCATACTGCCGGTCTCGAGTCTGGACTTAGAGCCAATCGCTCGCGTACGGTACGAGGTTAAGTACTGTTATAATGCAGTTTGTGTCGTCTGAGTCTATTTGGATCATGTCTTCTTACTGACCGACTATTTTCTACCACCCGCGATGCATTAAACCCAATCATTTCTCGTCAACATCGTTACATCTGACCAGCTCCAGGCGAAACGTATCGTGTCACAGCGACAACACGACAAGCAAGGCCGCGCCGAGGCTCAACCAGAGTGAAGAAGACAGAGGGGAGCAGGACTGCGGCAGCTGATGTCTCACTCAAAGCTTCTGTAGGGAGTGTTGTCCTTCCGATCGCGTTCGAGACGCCGTTCAGACGGTCCACCGTTGCGATGGCAGGACCCATGTTCGTAAAATCGACCAGCAGAAAGGTCGGTGCTTTGCCGAACGTGGATGCACACGTTGCGGCAGCTGAAGCAAGGTCGCCTGCACCGCTAGCGCCATTCGTTATATTCGCATACGACTCATTCGGTGACTGAATACCGAACAGCTGATTCTCGTACAGGAAGTGGTTCATCAATGGCATGTACCCAGATGAAATGGCGGTGGACGTTTCGTTGGCCAGATTTGAGGGTCTGTTGACGTCGCAGGAGAAGTCACTAGGCTCGCTGTCGTTGTGGTCGTTCTCGAAGATATAATCGCATTCATTCGTCAGGTAAGTGGCACCAGAATTATCGGCCAAAGTTGCAGCGAAGTTCATGGCTCTCGTTCCATTGTTGATGAGAGATTGAAGAGTTGGCCACGTGGTTGTGGCTGTCGAGTTGGCTGGCGTATACGCAAGATCAGACAGGCCGGAGTCTGTATAAGCAGAAGCCAGCTGACTGGCGGTTGCCCGGGCTTCGTTGACGAGCAATATTGTCACAACGTCATTGGGATTGCTATCCATCCAAGTCTTGATCTCAGCCAGCCAGCTACTGAGTGTGCCAGCATCTAACAGTTCGCAACTGGTATGGCAGACATGGAGGTCTGTGGTGCCATTTGGATACTGCACTTGACCGGTCACCAAGCACACCCCTGAAGCAAGCTGCCTGGTCGTGTTGTAAAACTGAGCATTGCTTCCAACACTAGACACATGCCTGATTCCCTGAGGTCGAAAAGTCTGTCGTGTCATCTCTGAGGAAGGGACTGTCGTGAGCTCCGAGGTATGTTACGTTGTTATACTCTTTGCTGCAAAGGTCGGGTGAGTTGTTGCAGGCGCTCGAAGAGCTCTGCGCTAATGCGCTCTGCAGTCCAGCTGCCAGAAAAACAAGCCCATTACAAGATCTTGAGAACATCATTCCACGGCCAGGTGGGTAGACTTACTGTGCTTTTGGTGGTCGTGCTCTGGGGCAGCGAAGGGCTTTGGTAAACGCAAACGAATGCTATGAACCGAACGAAATTGATCTTGCTATGCTGAAGGAAATGCAGGATAGGAAAGCAGACAATGACCAGCACTTGCCTTAGACAGCATCTTTGTTTGTTCACCTCCACTCGCGCAGCACTGGCAGTGCTGAACCTGCCTCGTGTGAGTAGTCGTAATCGGCGCGCTGCTAAAAGTGGAGCGGAGCAGGCTCCCTTCGGCGCGGCAATATGTCTTTTGTCTCTTGGTCGTGAGATACTAGAGCGACCCGATTGTCGAAGCTGCAGTGCCCGTTGCGAGTAATCGCTGCTGAGAAGGATCAGACAAACACACAAGGTTCGTCTGTCAACGTCGAATGGGAAGTTCCATTGCTGACAGCTTTGTTGGCGGACCCGAAAGTCTGCTGAGAAGCACGAGCCTGCTGCCAAGCGTGCCCTCCGCCGCGATCGGCCACGTTTCACAGGCATATCCCAGAATAGCATCTCGTGTTTATCTGACACTTCATCACGTTTGCCCTCCTGCCTCCTTCTTCCTCTCGCGTAGTTTAGAACGGGCTGATTACGCAAGCTCACTCTGTACACTGACTCGGGTACCAGAGCATACTATCTTGGTCATAAGATCGCCCGTGGCCCAGCAAAACACAATCTAGACCAATTCTCCCGCATCGCAGGCAGGGTCAAGCCAAGATGGGGACATGTGTCGACCAGCAGAAGGTGGCACACATGGGGCTCCTTCGCTTATCGACATATGCGTCGGCTCCGACTGAGTAGCTTTCCGCGGAGACCCTCAGTGCCGGACGCCTCTCCATGACAGCCATGTATGTAGGTTATGCTGGTCAAGCGTGAATCGACCGGCACGCAGGCTTCGCAATGCGGCTGGAGCGCACAGCATACATGCTTCTTCCTGGGACAAGATAACTGACAGCGCATCGCGCAGTCAATCCGGAGCCCACGACTGTGTCGTGACAGTTTCGGCACAATGCTTAGCATAGGCACTATCCATGCGTGGCCTGACGGACTGACTCAAGCTCACAGGTACTTCCTGAAACACGTCGGTCGTCATGCCATATGGGGATACGGCGTATCCGTGTAGTATGTGCAGTGAGGTTGAAATAGACGAACGAGCGTCTCGAGCTTGACCAAGCTGCCCGCCCTTACGAGCCTTCCCCGGTCACTGGATGCGATACTGCAACGTTGTTCCCATACCACCATCGCAAAGCGGACATATCTTCAATTACGTTTGATCCTTCGCTGTCAGCGAGTGCATCGCCGCACGGCTCGGACACACTGCACGGCAGCATGCAGACGAAGCTTCGCCGATCATATGTCTGAGACACCTCTTCTTCAGTACTGCAATAAATGCTGGAGTGGAACCCCGGACATGGCGAGACTCTGTACACAGATCAATGAAACGATAGATGGGAACGCGGACGTCTGGCGTTCGTCAGAAGCCATCCACAGGCCAGGGAACTGCACCCCGTAAGCGGTCCAGCAAGGAACTCTGAGAGCCCGACGTACCTGTGGGCTATCTCCAAAAGGGGCAGTGTTGCCCAGCTGCGCGAAACACCAGACGCGCGCTCAGTCAAAGCGTATACGCGTATACTTCCACACAACTCAGGTGCAGTCGTGCTAACGCCACGACAATCTGAGCCAAGACTTTTATAGTCACAGATGGAGTGGGGTAGCCTGGTCAAGATACTTTTGGCGACGGACTGCAGAAGTCGTGATCGGTCACTTGGTCGATAACCCTGAACGTTGGAATAAACCCACCCTTACAGAAGAGCGCCTTCCAGCAACACGATCAATCTCTACATGGTTCCAGATACGTCAGCCGGACATAGCTGTACGGTGACTTACTGTGTCTCTTGCAACCATCGACCAAGACACGTTGATGTTCTCGTCAGCAGCAGGCTCAAGATATTAAACAGGCGCGAAGCACCAGCGAACGTATGCCTTTTGCCGTTCAAACCGATGAAGTCAATTCGCAGGGCTCTGTTGGCGGTGACGATTCGCGTTATAGCAAGGTGTGTCACTGCCACCTCATCAGCACATAGCCAGCTGTTCCTTTGCACTCGCGGCTTTGTGCATATGTGAGCAAGCTTTCGAGCGGCCCGAACCCTAGCCAATGCGTCGTTTTTGACGTCGATCACATGTTGTGTCGCGTAGGCTAAACTCATGACTACGTCATTCGACACTGGTGATAGTGCATTTCAAGTCACTTCAATCCTGATATGCAGACTTCCCAAAATCATTTAGTTATCGCCCCTTGTTCGGGCCAGTCTCAACACCATAGCAGAGTCATGTCGTCCGTCAAATCCAAGATAGCGCAAGCAGCAGGACGTGGTGGCTCCGATTCAGTTGGCTCCCAAGAGGCAGAGCAATACAGACTTCTAGTTACAGCCGGACCTTCATACGATCTTAAGCAACACAAGGTCATTCATGTCAACACCGATACTCCAACCACAATTGAAAATGAGTTTCTCACGGCGAAGATCAATGTACGAGTACGAGGATTCAAAGGCCTTCCAGACTCATGTTCGCCGACCGCAGATTATTTTGAGGATCCTATGCATCAGAAGGATCAATACTCTTTAGGATTCAGCTTCGTCCCAAAGCAGGATCTTCCTTCGGTCAATACTGTCTGGGGTAATGATCTGGACCACCCAATTCGGGATCGCATACCGCCAGGCTTCAACACTGCTTTCAGAATTGTCAAGGAGTTCATCGACCCAGGTCTGAGTTGTGATGTTTATGCGGACGAGCCTTGGCTATACGGTCCCAGTCTGAGCTGTTGGTTTGCCTTTCGTATTGGTGATGTGTATGAGAATGGTCAGGATTTCCCAGCTCCAGGTGTGCTAGCTGATGGTGCCGACGGCTCTGGACAGGAAGTGAGACAGAAGCTTGGCCTGCCGGACAACAACGAGAAGAGAAGGAAGTTCTTCCTGGATGCCAAGAATCGCGAATCGATGATATTCGAGAAGGGAAGGCTGTATCAAGGGGACTTCTACAACCCTTACCTGGACTTTGCCAACTTTGCATTGAAGCTTCCAGGCTTTAGTCTCAAGGTCATCAAGTACATCGGAGAGAAGACTCACTGCCTACGCTATGTCTTCAAGAATAGAGAGACTGGAGAAATCTACTTCAATGTCAACTTCACTCTTTTGTGGGGCGAGCAACTACGGAAAGCGCAAGAAGATGGTCGACATGAGCCTGAGGAAGCGACTGCCGGAGCAGAGGCTCCAAGACCAGCGAGAAACAGCATTGAAGAGCATCACGACGATCCTGATCCTGATGAGTATTACTCTGCGGGCTTAAAAGTAGAGGCGCATGCTCCAGCAAGCTCTCATCCAGCGCCAGCTACTATGCAACTTCATGCAGGCGATCATACTGCCGCAGGCACTGACGTAGCTTCTCACGCAGCGGTCGATGAGATAGACAAGCTGCTGAAGAACACTTCGACCAGTCAACAGCGGAGCGGTCTTTTCCTTGATGAGGTTGATTGAAAAAGAGCCAACCGTTGCCGCTACAGAAGTTCGAAGATCAGTCGAAAAGCTGCCTGGAGAAGCAATCTTCACTACGACGCGCAACCACTCACGCAAGTCGATACGATCCTCGCGACAAAGCTTCCTCTCAGTACGTTGAAGCAAAAGCCTTCGCTTCACTATCAAGGCATAGCACTCAGCGGCAAGGACTTTTCTCGAAAGCCATGATACATCCAGCAATGCCCGATTACCATCACGATGGCTAGCTAGCAGTGAGTACGGATCTGGATCTGGCCGCGCAAGTAAATGTACGCGCCTCAGACTTATGCGCAATCCGCCTCAACCACCCATCACTTCACTTCAACTTCTCCCCCTCTCTCAACTCCTCAATCCCCACCACCGGCCCACCCGGCACCACAATCTCCCTCCCATCCTCATTCCCACCCCTCAACATCCTCCCCCTCGCCCTGGCATACCCATACCGATACGCCTCCAAAAAACTCGTCTCCTTGAACGCACCCCTCGTCCTCGGCGTATCATCCCAATACAGCCTCCTCAGCCAAAGGTGCAGATTCGGATAATCATGCCGGATAGACTTCAGATTGCACTGGAAGATGGTGTGATAAGCCGCATCGAAGCGGATGAGAGTGGTGTAGAGGCGGATGTCAGCCTCGGTGATGTGCTGACCGAAGAGGAAGGGTTGGTGCTTGGGTTCTGAAAGGTGGGATTCGAGGCGGTCCAGGGAGGCGAAGAGGGGATGGATGTTGGTGTCGTAGGCTTGTTGGGTTGTGGCGAAGCCGCATTTGTAGACGCCGTTGTTTACGGTGTTGTAGACTGTTGAATGGAATATCAGCTTGGGTTTCCATCGTCGATGGGTGAGCTACGCAATTGACTCACCCCAGTCATTCATCTCATCGATTCTCTTCCTCAGATGCTCCGGATAGAATCCGCCTCCCTGCTTATTCTCTTCCCTCAACTCCTCCGGCAGCAGGTCGTCGAATTCTGTATAGAGCATTCTGATAATCTCACTACTTTCGTTGTTCACGATCGTCTCAGTCTTCTTATCGAACAGACACGGGACCGTGTATCGTCCTGTGTATTCTGGATCAACTTTCATGTACCTGCAAATCCGTCAGCTCCCGGTATGTCACTGTCATGTCGAGCTAGAAACTTGTCATCTGGTCCCTGAGATTCACTTACAGCTCTCTCAACCCCTTGAACCCATACAACGGATCCTTCTCCTCACTTCCATTCTTTCCCGTGAAGAGCCAACCATTCTGCCAAACAGCAAAGCGTTAGCGACATGTATGCTCCACCCACCTCTGGATCCACCATCCAACACAACCCCCCTCCAACCAAACCTACCTCCGTCAAATCAAAATCCGTTGCAATCATCTGCACAATCCCCTCCTGATTCGTCGGCGACTCTCCCAGTCCCTTCAGCGCCCTGACGAGAATAGCCCGATGTGCCCACGGGCATCCATAATTCATATAAATCGCATACCGTCCCTTCTCCGCCGGATACTTCGCCTTCGGATCCCTCGAGATACGGTCCCGGAACGCACTATCCTTCCTGCGGAAATGGCCATCCTTGTCAGCGTGAGCGTGCGTAGGAACGTCATTTGTGCCATTGGAAGGTTTTGGCTCGCCATCGGGTTGTGGTGCTGCGGGCATGATTGCTGGAGCGCTGTGGTGGGGCTGAAGAGTGGGTGGCGTTTGTGGAGCTTTCGTTCTCCAGTCGTGCAGGTTTGCGAGTCGGGATTGAAAGAATTCGTTGATGAGAATGTCGTTTCTTCTTGTATAGTAGTGGTCGGAAGGATGGATCGTCATGGCGGAAAGTATAACAGCTGTATAGTCAGCAGCGTACTTAGCTCAACAGCAGCAGCACCCCGCGCGTCTTCATTTCCGCACTTTGACAATTTGCAGATCACAAGTACGACGTCTATGTGGTAAGATCGGTCTTATTCTCCCATCTAACTTGTGCTCGCTGTACTAGTGTTGACATAACCGTAAAGTTGTCGAGGTGGATATTTGCGCTGTTGTAGCAGAAGTAGAACGCCTCAGTACCTGCTGACCGGAAATCTTTCGCTGGTCGTTTTCGTATGCTAAATCACGTCACGATAACGCCGTATCCTTGCAACACCGATGCCTGTTCATGCCCAGTCGATCGTCCGCCTCATCAGTAATGATGCTGCGATTCGTCCCTTCTACCATTGCCACCGCTCATATAAGCTGGTTCCGTCTCTCGATCGCGGTCATGTCTTCGATCGCGGTTGTCCCGGATGAAATCCGCGTTGCTCAACGATCCGACGGTCGAAGGTGCCTCGAGCATCTTTGGTTGTTTCTCCTTGAATTCATCCTCGCTGTCACTGTATTCGTACTCGCCTCGCTCTCTTCGCTCACGGTTACGGTCGGGTCGACGCGAAGACTTTCGCTCATGTTTGTCTTCCTCGTATCGCTTATCTTCAAAGTTGTGTTAGTGAATGAATAAGAATATCGCGCAGACCTTGTCCCAGATCATATGTCCACGCACGACGCCTGCCCAATCCTTCCCGTCGCTCCTGGTCCGCACGCTGCTCTTGCGCAGTGAAAGCTGCTGTATGAGAGTCGTCACGTTGCAGAGGCGAGGGCAGAGGCCTGCTCAAGCTCGGCAGTCTGCTTCTGCTTCTGGTCTGATGCAAATCATCAGGTCTTGCTCCCTCCGCGCTGTACTGTAGATCCTCTATAGACTTTGGGGTGGGAGAATGAGAAGGGTGGCCATATTTACCTCTGATCTCGCGCGTGCGGTCCGCGAGTTTCTGAATCTCCTCCTTTGTCAGTACGCGTAGTACAATGACGCAATCCAGGCGCTCTTCGAAGCGTTCGTGGGCAGCTTCCAGCGCCTCGGGATTCACCAGACGACGGTCGATCTTGGTCCATCTAGCGCCAGGAGGTATGCCTTTCTTCGTGGCCTAGATAATAGATGGTCAGCTTGATTGTAGCGGTCAATACAGGATGGGAATTGCTTACATCTTTGAGAGGGGCAACGCCTTCGCGGATTGCATTCGGGTCCTCTGGGAACTTTTGCGTCGGCTTCTTGAGGATACCCTTCGGCTTGTTGTTCTTCTCTTCTTCTTCGTCGGTCGGGGGGTCGACGATGCGAACGCGGTTCTCGCGCCGATCACTTTGGGTGTTGTCGATGATCTGTGCCATTTGCGATGGCTCATCGGTCATGGGCTGATCCAGAATGCTTGGCTTCCTCCTTAATTCGCCTCCCAGAGCGGAGCCGGTGTTTGTGCCCGTCATGCCAGTTACCGTAGACTGGTCGTCCTGCTCAAAGCTTCTCTGTGCTGTTGGATATGGAGGCATGTCAGTGATACCACCGGAGACGCTGAATCCCGGACCGCCGCCATTGCGTGCTTCGCGTTCACGGTGACGTTGCTCTCTTTCTCTCCTACGGCGTTCACGATCTGGATCAGAATCAGAGCTACGTTGTTGGTCTTCGGCAGTGGCACGTCCCAATTCTCGCTGGACCTGCTCCATACGGCGACGGTAATCTTCCTCCGCAGGGTCGATTGGAACACTAGGCATTTGAACCTTTGCACCGACGTTCTCACTATACTCCCTCGGTCCGCCGCGGTCTTGGTCGCGGTCCTGAACCTGTCTGTTGTCATGGTTGCGCTCGTTGTTCGAAGGCTGACTCCAATCAGCGGCTCGTTCTGGCTTGCGCTCTTGCGTGGGGTATTCTCCAGGCACACGATCAGCTTGACGTTCCTCGCTCATGTTCCATTCAGTCGCATTAGGAGGTGCACTGCGAGGTGGTTCTGGAGGCGCTTCAAAGGCGAAGCCAAGGCCTCGATCATTGTCTCGCTGGCGGTCAGGCTCCGCGTTTCGCCCTTCTTCACTGGCAGTTTTGGCAGGCCGTCTTTCGCGTATTCGCGTGTCGGAGTCGCGGTCTTCGCCGCTGCGACGGTCGTCGCGCTCTTTCCGCTCATCACGTTCTCTTCGTTCATCGCGTTCTCGTCGCTCGTCACGGTCTCTACGCTCATCGCGTTCTTTTCGTTCACTTCGATCCTTGCGATCATCCCTGTCCTGATCGCGGTCATCGTCCTTGTCTCGTTTGTCGGCCACTTTGTTCAATAAACCTTTGAGGCCGAACGCCGCTGCAGCTCCAGCCAGCCCGCCAGTGGCAGCTTGTGCAAGGCCAGGCTTCGAGCTGCCAGCGTCTGTACTCTGTCGAGGACTGTCCTCCTTTCGAGAACTCTCCTTCCGGCCATAGTCGCGCTCACGCTCACGATCTTGATCTCTTCGATCTGCGGTGGATCTGCGTTCGTGGTGGCGTTCGTGATCACGGTTAGCAGGAGCTTCCATTTGGCGAGCTCGCTCCCGCTCGCGTTCATGGTCTCGGTCACGGGGACGATCGTAATCATCGGCATATGATGTGTCATCGCGGCGTCGCGGCTCTCTTGAGATGTCGCGGTCACGAATCTTGGAGTACTCGCGAACGTCGGAGTTACCACGTTCCCTGGCTCTTCTGTGGCCTTCGGGCTGCAAGAATGAAGAATCTCTATCCCTCTTGTCCTGCTCTAGGCGAGCAGTATCATGGCTAGGGAAGACCGGTGCAGTGTCACGACGATGTGGCTCTACAGGTGCCACAAACGCTGGAGCCACGAAGGCGGAGTCCCGATGCTGCCGCGAGTAGTCGATACTCTCATCGCTTCCCCTTGCATCTCGCCCACCGTACCTCGTCTGACTTTCTTGCCGATACAGCGCCGGGTTGATGCCAAAGCCTCGGCGTTCCAGACTTCTGTCACCGGCACGACCTCCTTCGCGTGTGATGCTGTGCCTCCGTTCACGTCTTGGCTCTCGGAAATCCTCGTACTCGTAGGCATTGTCGTAGTTGTGGATTGTTTGCCTCCGGTCAATGGAGTTGGTCCTTGGCGGCACGTAAAACTGGTCACGAGGGTCTGCATACACCGAGTCCTGGTATGCTCTTCCTCTAGTGGGTGATTGCGCAACTCGTGGAGGGTCTCTAACGCTAGATGTGCGGCCAAGGTTGTCGTTAATCTTGTCCCACCCTCGAGTGCTTGGCGGTGGGCCGACTTCCTTGGTGCTCGTTCGGGTGCCAAACGTCGGGTCGAGCACACTTACCGGGCGCTCGCGACTGGTGGCACCTCCGCGATCCATACTGCCTCGTCGTTGCCGGGCTTCAGGTCTCCATCGTGGTTCTGTATCCCTGTACATGGCTGCAGGATCGGTGTATTCGTATGCACCCTCATCATCAATGCTCTTGTCTCTTGGCCGGTTGTGGGTGCCATTCGTATAGTAGTGCTTCCTACCACGCTCACGCTCCGCGCCGGGCCTTGTGTACCCACGCTCAACACTATCTCTTCTCCTGTGGTGCCTTTCTCCGCCAGCCTGAACAGAGGCCGGCATGTTGACATCAGCGACCAGCTTGGCAGTTCCATCGTCCACGCTGTAGAGCTTCTTGTGGGTTGCTGTGGAGTTGTTGTGGGAGTTGAGTGAAATAGAGGAGGCCGGTGTAACGTAGTAGTCGCTTGTGGTCGTGGTTGTATCTCGTACCGGCTTCTTGGGCGAGGCTGGACGATTGTACTCTTGCTGGATCACAGTCGGCCGGCTGCGGCCCGGCAACTGTGTGGTCGAGCTGCTCGCCCGATTGACATCCACCAGCGATGACTTCCGAGGTCTTCCTGCAGAGTCGAGCGGTCGGCCGGAGTAGGAGTCGTATCGCTGTTCTGGTCGAGGCTGGCTCGGTGGTGCGACGTTGACGAATGTCTGTGTCGATATCGGTATAACTCCGCTCGAACTGCTGCTGCCAGCGAAGGTTGTTCCGCTGCTTCGCGGTGAGGCATATGATGAGTGCCGTTGGTCGTAGTATGGGTTGTTGAGGGCCTGGTCGGACATGCGGCCAGCGTTGTGCACGCGGCGTCCGCCAGGCGAGAGCGGGCGGTGGTTGTATGACATGGCTCGCGGGAGGGTGATTTCAGCGACGGGCTTGACTCGTGGGACGTGAATGGAGAGCGACAATGGTCGCGGTCGCTTCGCGTTTGACTGGTTTGACTGTGACTGTTCCATGGCTGCCGTCAGCGATGGTTCCCCTCTTTCTTGGCAGGCGACTGGTGCCCGCTGCTGCTGTGTAACGAAGCCAGTGTGGCTACAGTGGTGCCACAGGAAATGAAGCGTCTGGCAGGTGAATGCAGTGTGCTGCAGTGATGCCGCGACGCTCGCAGGCGGGCCAACTCAACCGCAGCACATCTCACTCGGTCTCACGCTCGCTGGTCGCCGGCAGTGGCCATGATTGGGGAGTGCTGGCGAATGGGTGGTGCTGGCGAAAGCAGCGGGCTGCCAGTACAGCGCAGCAAGTATGTCCTGCGGCTATAGCGACAGGGCGTTCGCTGCTGCAACCACATCTTGGGAGGGGCAGCAAACCGAGCAAAGGGCAGAGGGAGTGGGGCTCTTACCTGAGTGTAAAACGTTTTTCTCGGTCTTGTGCTGGGAAGTGTGGTGCTTGATGCCTGATGTCTGCGTGCCGACAGGGTCACCCTCGCTCATACTCTTGTGCAAAAGCCAACAGTGCGACTTTGGGCGTCGAAACACTTCCAAGCCAGCCTGGACCAAGACGCTACGCACGTCGGCTGCGCGGGGAGTAATATAGTCGTCGTCGTCGTCGTCGTCGTCGCAGTGGCTTCGGGCGTAGAATGATCGGGTCCACGTCTCGTGCAGCCAGGGCCGTGCGGTGCGGTGTGGTACTTGTTGCTTACGGGATGGACCGGTGTATTTATTGGTTGGGGGATGAGGCGGTCCCGTTCGATAGGGCTGACCAGTCTTCTCCGGTGTGTCGTGCGGTGCAGACGAAGTGGTCCAGTAGTAGATCTGGTAATCGCAGTGCGAAGTGAGGCGTGTGAGGCCAGGCGAAGCTGTAGCAGCAGATGCTACCACGCAAGAATGGCGCCGGCTGGGCTGCCACACGACGGCCAGATCCACAATCCGGGCGGTACTGTAGTAGCAATATGCGTGCAAGAGTAGTCGCGGCCGTGTGATCTTCGGGCTGCTTTCCGTGAATTGTTGTTGTGAATGTGGACGTGGTTCTCAGGAAACAGTCTGCAGCTACTGCAATGCACGACTTGCCGTCGTGGTTGCTGCGCGATGATTCGAGAACGTGTGCACCGTGTGCATTGGGCTCCCGCGCTTTGACAGGTCTCGTTCTCACATGCAGCATGACCTCACAGGACGTCGAAATCAGAATTCAGCCGACCATCTCATTCGCCACACCACCATTCAAACTCGTCTATCGAGGCGGCGATGAACACTTCCAGGGGGTCGTGCGAGAAGTGCCAGAAGTGCCAGAAGTGCCAGAAGTGCCAGAAGTGCCAGACGTGCTCGACGTGCGAGACGTGCTCCTTGCTGTTTGCTGTTTCTCGTGCTACCACCGGTGACAGGTTTCAGGCTGGTCCCGCAGCTGTGGCTGTGGCTGTGGCTGTGGCCGTGGCTTCCTTCACGGCACGCGCTTCCAACGCCATCCACCCCTCAGTCCAGTCTGAGGCGAACCACATGCACTGTTGCCCGGGCATCACCACGTTGTGCACATGTCTGTCGCGCTGAGAACGTTATTGAAGACTCGACGCTGAGACTCAAGGACCAGCAGATACATGCAAGTGACTGGCCGACGTCATGTAGATTGCCAACAATACATGTACTCAGCACTATCATCAACTATACGACACTGGCCACCCTTCTGCCAGGGTTTCCTTGACCACCACAAACGGCATCTGCCCTCCCTTCCCCTTGCGATAACGAATTCTACTATACACTGTGTACATGTCTCCTGCAGCGCAAGCATCATCACCACTTCGCAGCGTCATAAACACTCAATGTGAAACTTGGAGCGCCAACCAGCAGACGATGACGCTTCGCTAATCTCTATGCTACTGCTGTCACTCACTCTCCTAGGGCATTCCCTGGCGCAGCGTTGTGACTACCTGCTGGGTGACATGCCATTTCCCAGGCACCTATCTTGGGACCTGACCTGTCAACCCGGGTCTGGACTGGTCGATGCATAGCTGCCCGATTGCAAGTACATTTCACGACTTGAACTTTCCAGCACACTTCAAACCAACGTGCATGCAGCGTATGCGCTGGCAATCAGCGTACCCCGATCGGATGCTGCTGTCGCCGGTTCGACTCGGACTGCCGCCGTCTATTAGCACAGCGTTGCTTGCCGGCAATTAACCCCCACGAACAGGACCAGCAGCTCACTATTTTAACATTACCATCGCACTTTTCTTCCTTCGCCTGCCCGCTGCGTCGGGCTCAGTCTACCAGGAATGCCATACCGATATACCACCAGGCTAGCCTGATAGGCGGATACACGTGTCCACAGATCATGTTACTATCTCGTATGCCATAACGGAGTCTGACAGGGCACTGCCCGTGGGCTGAGTCCAATGGCGTGCGAATTCACATCAAGGAAGTCCAACGAATGACAGCACCCAACATGCCGCATTCTTGATGGACCGCAGCATGCTGTCATTGGGCTACCAAAGGTATGTTGCGCATGAAATGTCGATCATGTGCCGTTACTGGTTGCCTACCAGATCACACTTCATTGTTCCCTTCTGAGCTTTTCTCATGGCGCGTTCAAAACGCTTGCCTGAAGTGAAGAAGCACGATTCATGCTGCAGATCAAACAACGACGCCCGAAGCTTCCGATGTCCAATGGACATTACCTGGAGCACAGCGACGGGCGTGGAGGTGAAGCGCGCCATGATCTGGATGATCGCACCTAGCAGTGGAAGTCGACGGACTAGAGGACTAGATCATAGACGCGATGCTGCCGGGACGGAGGCCGGGCTCTAAACGTCCTTTTGATTCGTAGGATCAATCTGTTTGAATACTTGCTGCTAATGTTGCAGGTGAACGATAGACCCGAACACCGCTGATCGATTGGAACGCCTGAAATGACCACATTCGCTCATCGACTTCACTAACGCGTCGAAAGCAGAATGTGACTCTACGGCACAATAATACGTAGGCTCCGGAGAGTCGAAGACGCACTATCAGGGCCCCCACTCAAAGCAGACACACGACTTCGATATCAGCCGCATACTCTTATTTAGCAAAGCTACATGCCAACATCAGCGAGATCACCACCACAGCCACGTCAACCAAGCAGCAAACCCACATCACCAACTTCTTCAGACCTGCAGGACCTCCGGGACTCCGCACCAGAACGTACGAGTTGACCGGCTGTGAGATCGCCTCTCCTCAATATAGCCAGATCAATGTCGGACCACCTCTTCTCCACACAAATCGTCAAATGGAAGTGAGGCTCTCGCTATGTCTAGAGCCTGAAGGTACCATGTCTTCCAAAGCCCGCGCAACGCGATGCAGAGTTGTACAGTCACGGCAGCTTCAAGACAATAGGCATTGGCTGGAGTACAGCCCGGCTGGCCTTTCGCAGATTTCTGCGGGAACTTACCGTGATGTCTCAGCCCGACCAGGTCTGGAAGGATTTGGTAGGTCTCGGACATGCCTGATCAAGAGAGGATGGTGTCTCAGCCACAACGTCCTTGGGGCTCGTCCTGTACAGTATTCAGACAGCTACATGGTCAATGCTCAAGTATTGGCCTTGACAGAAGGCTGGCACATGGAAGCCGCGCGGAGTGGTAGTGAGGTATCAAGTCAAGTCTCGTGCCAACACCACATAGCAATGTCTCAATGGCGTGCGTGTGCCACGAGCACACACTGGTATCCCCTCCCTTGAAGCGAACTCCCTCAAAGCAACGCCCTCCTCATATTTACACCGCGCAACACACCTACTTCCCGCTAATCTGCCCATCAACAAAGTCCAATGCCTGCTCGCGGCTAACCACGTCAATGCTACTCGCCTTATTCAAGTAGCTAACACCGTAGCACTTCTCCGCCACGTGCAACATCTCAGGTCGGAAAGTAGTGCAGATGAACTGCCCGGTTTGGGAGCACTCCTCCAGAAGCTGTGCCACCGCCGTACGATATTGCGCATCCAGATTGGCGTCGATCTCGTCGAAGAGGTAGAACGGCGCTGGATCAGAGAATTGAATGGCGAAGACGAGCGCCAGCGCGCAGAGCGATTTTTGGCCTCCCGAAAGCTGCTGGATACGTTGTTGCTCATCGTGCTTTGAGTTGAAGGACACGGAGATGCCAACGCCGATGTAGTTCTCTACGCCGGAAGATCGGTTCGGGTCTTCCTCATCGCTGTCCTCATTTGCGGCGCCGTTGGCTTGTTGGTCGCTACGGCGTTGGATGATCAATCGACCCTTGCCAGCCGGGACAAGCTTTTCAAAGACAGTGGCGAATTCCTTGCTGACTTGCTTGAAAGTACGCACAATAGCCTCATCCTTGCGTTGATCGAGGACATCTATCAGCTCTCGGATGCTGGAGTCGCTTGCGTCTAGCTCTTTGCGACGGTTCTCGAGCTCGGTCCTCTGCGTTTCGAACTGCTTGAATTGCTCGAAGGCTTTCTTGTTGACGTGACCATACTTCTTGAGAGATTCTTGCACCTTATGCAGCCGCTGCGTGGCGGTATTGGTGCTCATATTTGTGTACTGCACGCCGAATGCCACCTCTGGAAGGACACCGAGACTGTTGATCTGGGCGCGTACCTCTGTCAGTCGGGCACTGTACTGAGCACGCCGTGAAGCGTTCTTCTCAACATTCTTTTGGTGGTTTCTGATAGCTTGCTCAAGTCTCTCCAGTTCCGCAGCTTTGTTGGCTCGATTTGCTTCCACATCTTGCAGCTCCTTCTGTTGCTCTTCGATCGACTGTTCAATCTCTTGCGATTTGGACTCGATATTATCAAGCATCCTCGTGGCGCGCTTGCAATCTGCTTTCAACTCCTTCAGTCTTGCACTGCTGCTGCCGCCGATGCTGAGAGAAGTATCCAAGTCATTGGCCTGAAGTTGATCTAGTCGTGGTCGCAAATTGACGTTCAAGGTGTCTTCGACTTCACGCTTCTGACCTTCTAGCTCGGCCAGCTCGGCGCTGAGCTGTGCATGCTGCTTTCTCAGTTCTGGCAGTTGAGCATTGAGATCATCCAATTGACGTTCCTCCTGATTGCTAAGCGCTTTCTTAAAGTCGGCTTGCAGTTCAGATTGGTAGCCAGAAAGCTGGTTGCTGAAGTCGCTGAGCAGGTTATCGATGTTCTCCTTTTGCCGCTGCTTTGCGTCCATCTCGTCACGGCGTTCACTCAGCTCGCGCTCCTTGCTTCGCAGCTCTTCTCTGAGAGGAACATATCCGCCCTCGAGCTGTGTGCGCTTCTGCTCAGCCTTCTGCAAGGCGCTCATCGCTTTGGTGACCTTTTGATCAATCTGTTGAAGCTCTTGGCGAATCTCCTTTTTGCGGCCGTCTGTATTCTCGAAGTCATTCCTGGCTGCAACGAATTTGGCAATGCCATCAAGTCGTGACTTCTTATCATCGTAGTAACCTCCAGTTAAAGCACCCTTCTTGTCAGAACGATCACCGGATGGAGTGATGGCGCTCAGGGAATGGCTTCGGGCATATTGTGATGCGACGTGCAAATTCGGGCACACTATCGTCTTGCCAAAGACTTGCTGCATCGCGTTCTCGAACTTTCCTTCGTACTTGATCCTCGACAGCAATGGCACGGCATCGCTGGCCTTGGGGAATTCAGTCGGTCTAATGTTGATACGGCTCAACGGAACAAATGTGACGCGACCAAGCTTTTCTCGCTTCAAACGCTCGATGAGCTGTGTTGCGATCTCATCGTTGTCCACCACGTAATGGAAGAGCGAGACACCGGCGGTGACTTCAGCAGCGGTCTTGTATTGGCTCTGGCACTTAAGCAGCTCGCCCAGTGGACCGTGTGCTCCTTCAATACCCTCTTCGCGGACGATGCGTCGCACGTTTGCAAGACCACGGGACGTATTCTGGTCCATCATGTGGCTGAGGAAATGCTCGGCATTGGCTAACTGTCGACGGGCGTTCTCAATTACGGAGTCCAGCTTGGCTTCCTCTCTCCAAAGCTCCTTGCGTTGGTCCTGAAGACGATCTCGCTCATCCTTGGCGCGCTGCACTTCGGTAGCGGTGTTCTGTTGGTCGCCACCGCGATTATCGATGCGCTCGCGCAGCTCAGCAATATCGGTCTCGAGCTGACTTATCGCCTCCTCGAGCTCAGTCACATCTTCGGATATCTGCATTGAATTCGCTTTTGTCTTCGCCAGAGACGAATTGCTCTCGGCGATGCGCTGCTGTAGCCACGCATCGCGCTCCTTCTTGGCGCGAAACTGATTCTGACGGCCTTGCTTAGCATACAATCGTTGCACGGTAGCTTGGGCTTCCTGCATCTGCTGTTTGACGTTACGCTCCTCCTCACGCTTGGCATTGTACCCTGGGAGCAATTGCTTGAGCTGTGCTTCACGCTGCTTGATCTGGTGCTGAACGTCATGGATGTCTTCAGCCTGCTGAGCCTGAGCTTGTTGGGCAGCGCTTTGGTTGTCTTGCGCTGCCTGCAGGTCGGATTCGGCCTTGGCCTTTGTGCGAGCCGCCTCTTTGCGCTCGTCCTTATACTGTGCCCGCTCTTGCGTCAACAGCTTGATCTGCTGTTGCAGGGAAGTGATTTGCGCGTCGATCGTCTCCAGCTGGCTCTCAGCGTCTCGCATAGCCTCGCGGTTGTCATCATTCTGTCCAGTACGGCCCTCCACGGCCTCGTCGATCCTCTCCAGCTGTTCGGAGATGGATTCCTCATCCTTCTTGTGAATGCTGTACTCCAGGCACTTTCGCTCGCGCTCCTTGTCCTGGAACGCGCGCAGCTCCTCTTTCTCCGATTCCAGCTCGCCCAGTCGCGTGCGGATGTGATCGAGTAGATCGTCGATCTTGTTGCGCTTCTGCTCAGTGTCCTGCATGATTTTGTGCGACTCGGCGCGTCTGCTCTCATACACCTCGGTACCCGCGACTGTCTTCAGCATGTTGAGACGCTCGTTGTCCTTCATGTTGGTGATTGCGGTTACTCTGCCCTGCGGCACGATGTAGTAAGGGTTGCTCCTGCTGAAGCCGGCGCTCTCGAGGAGGTTCAGGACCTCGTTCTTGGTCGTGTTCTTGCGGTTCAAGCTGTACTCGTCCTTCTTCTGACCAATAGTGCGCCTCAGGATGACCTCTTGCGTGCTGGTGGGGATACGCTGGTCGTTGTTGTCGATGATGAGCTCGACGTAGGCGCTCATGACGGCAGACCCAGCGCCTTCGTGCAGCAAGCTCTGGCGGTCCTCGCGACTGAGCTGCGTGTACTTGTCGCTGAGCACGAACCGCACCGCCGCGAAGAAGTTGCTCTTGCCAGATCCATTGCGGCCGACAATGACGTTATGTTTGGGGGAGAAAGGCTCGATGACGGTCTGGTCCTTGTAGGACTTGAAGCCTTGGATGATGATCTGTTTGATGTACATGGTGCCGGTGGTGCGTCAAGGTCAGGATTGTCTTGCGGCCATAGACGACGTGCTGTTATCGTCGTATCAGTGTTGACCTTGCAGTAGACCAGTAACTCAGTGGACGCGAAGTGAAGAGGTGAAGATGTCAGATGTAAGTCGATTGTTTCTGCTGTTGACGCGTTCCACTTCCTGGTCGTCGCGTCTCTGCCTAGCGCGAGATTTCATGACTAAGACATTGTGGGCGATGAAACATATTTTCCTCCTTCCTTCTGGCATTGAGACGAGACATGTACAATCAGTCTCATCTTATTCTTGTACTACACAACCCTACACCCATCTACCACCCGTGAGATCCATCCCGAATAGCGTCCTCATCCTTACACACAACCACTTAGGCCAACAGACTCAGGGGCTGCCACACTTCCGACACTCCTCTATCGGTTCATCGATACCTCCAACAGAATACTTGGAAAGAGCGTCTTCGAGCAAGGAGATCTGCTTTGTCCAGGTATCCTCAGTGGCTTCCTGCGCTATTTTAAGAGCCTTGACCTCGCGAGAAAGTTCATCTCGTTCTTTCCGAAGGCTGGCAAGTGTTTCGTTCGCAGCAGACGCAACTCCCGGACGGCGGTAAGGTGTCCCCTGCACGGCAGATGCAACTTGTGTGACTGCACCAATGAGCCTCTCCTTGCGGCGTGCTGCGTTCTGGATACATTGAGGCGGAGGTGCGATCCCAACTATCATCACCACTGGCTCGCATCTGCGAGTTTTGAAACTACCACCAGTACGGGTACACTGGTGACAATCCTGGCCGGGTACATAGGTGCACCTGTAGCCCTGGTGATAACAAGCGTGGCACCGCACTTTTGCCTCTTCATCCCAGTCTAGCTTTCCTTTGCGGCGCGCAGCAGAGTCAATCTGGGTGGGTGGCGCAGCCTGCGTCGGCTGTTCTGGCATAGTAGCTGGGTCATGCTTTTCCTCAGGTATGAACAGTGATATGCCATCATCGTCTGCTTGATCCTCGAGTTGTGGATTTGGATTATCTAAAGTCGCATGGCTTGGCGTTTCTGGTTTCGGCGTTCCGTCTGTACTGTTGACAAGCTCAGCCGTGGCATCACACTCAGACTTGGCTTGTAATCTGGCTTTCCTCAGTCGCATCTGTCTGACGGTCGCTCGTGGGAGCGGAAAGTTTCCATCCCCATCGCGGGCTACGACGCTGCACTTCCTGCCGAGCTTTTCACAGGTCGCACATTTCTCTCCAGGCACGTAAGAGCAGCTCGAGTGTTCGTGGTAGCAATGATGGCACTTGAGTTCCGCAAGAGTGGTAAAGTATGTCCGCGGGACAGGCGACCCTGTAGACGATGGTTTAGGTGGCGATAGGGGCGTCCTGTTCGTCCTGGCTGGTGTGGCTGGCGGTACAGATGAAGTGGTGGGAACACTTATCTGTGTCTGTTGTGGCAGAGGCGACTGAAGTGCAGTAGCTGAAACACTTTTGAATGTTTCCGTTGCAGGTCGCTGCATGAGGAATTTCTTGTACATCGTGCGCCTCAACGACCAGCGTGCTGGACTCCTGGCCAACGCCTTCGAAGCTCGATGGCTCACTTCGCGAGGCTCTCACATCGGCCTGTACCTGATGGTGGGGCGATTGCAGCTGGTCTGTTGATTCTTGACTACCATTTACGAACGTGCTCCCGGCACTGGCTTTCACTTTCGCACTAAGCTGCGCATTTACTGCCAGTAGACGTTGATTGCGTGCTCTCAACCGTTGCACTTCATGATGCAGTGTCGAAAAGGATTCTGCGTATGCCTTCCAGTGCTGAGCCTTAGTGTCTGCTTCATTGATACGATCCTGGTAGCGGCCGGACTGTGCTTTGAGGCGCGCGTTCTCCTCCAGCACCAGCTTTTGATGTGGGATGAAAAGAGCCGCCTGGATTGCATCTGGCAGATGGTGGGCCTTGAGCAACTGCACCTCATTGAAGAGGGCACCGTTGTGCGATCGAAGGATGCTCAATTGCTCGAACAGGTGCTCGATGTAGCGCCGAGTCGGCTTCTCTGGCTGCAAGCGATGAAAGCTATTGACGGCTTCTTCGCTACCTGGGATCAGGTTCTCGAATGGCTCATTGGTGACAGATCCATCATTCCATCGCACTGGCTACTCAAACTTCAACCTCGAATCAATCACTGCTTTCACCTCCCGTTCTTCGTCCTCCAGCTTGGCCGAATTTGCACGCTTCCGCTTCATAGTCTTGGTGGTAAGTTCGGAAGTCGACGACAAAGTATATAACGAACAAATCGTTCGGAGGACAAGATAAGACGATACCGGACATTGAGGGGCTCAGCGCGACCTAGAGCATGCGAGGCTGCGCGACCAGAGTACGGTGGTCGGCGCTCGTCGCGAGAACGATTACCGTGTGTACGTTACATGTATGGTGTTGTTTGTCGATGGCGTTGGTGGTTTAAGACTCGAGTCATCGACCACGGCAGGCATTGTCTTGGCGGCACATCCTTGCAGCTTCCGTCTCGTCAATGTCTCGTGCTTCGACATTACTGCAGCAATCTCTACAACACGACTACTACCCGTTACAATGGCATCCGCAATTAATCCTCTTCCTGTGCTGCGTGCCTGCGGCTTCAGGCCTCGCGCGGCAGTGCTCCGACCACAGAATGTGGTGATAGGAGTCAAGCGCCCAGCGTACCGGTCCTTCGCAGACGACAAGCGTGGTGTCCTTCCCGAAGCAGCGGATGGCAAATCGGGCCCCAATATGGATCAGGCAGAGCATGTGTCCGAGGAGGCCGCCAAGATGGCAAAAATCCAGGGCGGTCAAGGACCAGACATCGAGGGACAAGGCACACCAGTGCAAGATGTCAGTCATGAGGGCATGACTGGTGCCGCTGCATGTACTGACAATGCTTGTAGATCCTCAAGAATGAGAAAGACACGCGCCAAACGGCGCCGCAGATCATGCAGGACGATGCGAAGAAGGGCAAGGACGGGCCAAAACCAGGCACAAGACCGTTCTCGACGCTTGCACGGCGACAGGTAGAATTGACTCCTGTCTCCGAGTCGTCAGAACCATTAGACTCATCAATGCTGCCTACAGCCGCCGAGCAAGCCGACTTCGACACAGAAGTAGACGCCTCATCGAACCTGCCCGTACCTCAGCAAGGAGGCCCAGGCCACAAGTTCCCGCTCCCCGAGCTACCTCTACGCCAACAAATGCACAAAGACTACCGATACGATCCCGTGGTGCAGCAAGTCACGAACCTGCTCATGCAAGACGGCAAAAAGTCTGTTGCGCAGCGTAACATGTCGACCATCCTCAACATCCTCCGCACATCTCCAGCGCCAACATATAGTCCCACGCGACCTTTGCTTCCCGGCGCACCGCCCGCTAGCCATCTTCCACTCAACCCAACATTGTATCTCACCTTGTCCATCGACAGTGTTGCGCCACTACTCCGCATCCGCTCGCAACGAGGCGCGGCCGGGGGTGGTGTGGCCCTGCAGATCCCCGTGCCATTGGGTTTACGGCAGAGGAGGCGGCAGGCGTTTGAATGGATCCTGGATGCGGCAGTAAAGAGGAAGTCACGTGGCAGTGGAAACGACATGTTTGCGTCCAAGGTTGCGGATGAATTGATTGCGATCGTGGAGGGAAAGAGCACTGTGTGGGAAAAGAGACTGGGTGTGCACAAGCTGGCAACCACGGCAAGAGCCAACTTGACATATGGTAATCGCGGCAGGAGATGAGCGTCTTAGGAGGCGAGACAGATGTGTAGAATACACAGCATTGTGCTGACAGTCGGCAGAGTTGGCATTAAATCGTGGACATATGGTATCAGCAGGCACGTCCGCACAATGGCAGCATAAACAGATGTAACAACTCCCATCAATGCCTCGATCAAAATCTTATACTGCGAGAAGCACGTGATCATCTTTCTGCGGCCAAAAGGGAGATCATCCCGCACAAAACTTGATTGAGCTGCGCCAGTTACGCTGCACCTTACGTCAATCCCGGCAGAACGAACTGTGTGTGGCGCTTCCTGCACACCATGGTAGTCAGTGCCTCGTAGATCTGAGCGTGAGACAGTGGCTCAGTCTTTCTGGGTCAACGTTACTTTGCGTTGGACATGGGCAGCATCGATTGGAGACCAGTTGAAACGACAATGTCAGCTAGCACTCGTCCGGTTCAGAAAGCGACTCCCAACTTCAGCAGGAAACCAATCAAGGAAGTCAACTCGATCAAGCGGAAACCTGTACCGACAGATCGACGCTCGTCATCATCTGATCTATCGAGTAGACCATTGCTCAGCAGCCAGGGTACGCCGGAATCGAGCAGATCTGTGAGCAACAATCATAGTATCTGGTCGCCACTGGAGACGCACGTAGAACAGTATGATCTTCGCAGGCCGTCGACGCCGGCCGCAGGTGTTCAGCCCAGGCGCGAAACAATACTTCCTGCATCAAAATCCCCTTCCGAACAAGTCGATTCAGCTAGAGGCTCCACATCCTCTGAGCATCTCAAGCCCGAACCGTTAGACATACCAAACAAGAAATCGAGTTGGAGAAACTCGACGAGTACACTCGTTTCCAACTTTGCACCCTTGACGTACGCAGAGCAGCGTCCTACAGTGTTGCGGAGCTATTCGGGTGAACATTGGATGAGCTCAGGTGAAGTCGTCTCCCGCTTCAAACGCTTGATCGAAACTCAGCACTTCCGTGTTGAGAAGAGCACCTTGACCTCCCTCCTTGGGGTCGATCCAGCGAGTGAGGGAGCATTGCTGAAGCCTCTGGAGCCTCAGCTGTATCTCAACCGGGATGGAAGCTACATAATCACATGGCCAGAGTTAGAAACCATCGCCAACATTCTGAAGGTAGAAGCCCTCAAAGACCCGGTCGACCTCCGCGCCTTCGCCATCCAGCACGACATAGCCTGGGACAGCATCGGGAAAATGATCGAGACCTACGCTGGCAAAGACTGGCCACGCGTGATCCTCGACGTAGATGACTGGTCCTTCCTCGTCAGCCATACGCAAGTCGAAATCCTCAAAGCTCAACTCTCCACCGCCATGATAGCAGCAGGCTCAGAAATCTGCAACCTGAACGCCGCCGTCAGTCCTGATATTCCTTCGCCCGTAATTATCGCCCTCGCCACCGAAGCATCCCTCGGCACGCAATCAGAAATCCGCTACGTAGGTGATCAAGTTGTATACATACCACCAGGTTACAGTGCTGAGGAATTCGACCTAGCGACCCAGCGTGCCTCCGCTGCCTTCGATCAAGCTCAAAGAGAAACCCTCATCGCCATCTTAGCGCGCGAACTTTGGTGCCCGCTACATCTCTACACCGCAGGAATCGATGCGATCCACGATGAGATCCTCCGCGCAAGACAGAGAGAGTTCATCAAAGACCACTTCCGGCGCGAGAAAATCCCGCGCACAATTGCGATTATTCACGATCAAAACTTCGCGCAAAACGCCACAGTCGCAGATGCAATCGATCGCCTTCGTCGTAGCAGCGCAGACATCGAGACTTTCACCATTCTTCAACAAGTCATCCTCCGTCTCGGTAGCGACCTCTCCATAGCCGCCCCAAACGAGACTCTCGTCTTCGAAACGAAGCATCGACATATCGTTCAGACTGTGCAGGCTATGCAGACTATGCCGCAAGGTCTGGACATCCTGCGGAATCTTGTCTGGATCTTGCTTGCAACGAGGGAGCCGGGGTTGTTTATGAGTTCGGTCAAGGATACGGTGAGGCTGATTCATATGTATGGTGAGGTGGGGGACCCTGAGGTGACGGGGTTGTTGAATTTGTGGCTGACGAAGCTAGACGGTGGGCTCAATGATCCTGAGGATGTTAGGCAGATGAAGGAGTTGGTGAGTGCTGCGGTCGAGGAGTGGATGGAAGCTAGGGATGTGGTGACATGGTAGTGTAGCGCAGTGCGCTTTTGGTTGCTTTCCTTTCGGATACCCTTTTGATTACTAGTTGTGATTATGCTTAGCGTACACGTTGTTGGCATCTTCTGTACAGACAACCTTTTGTGAACAAGTCTCGTTCGTTGTTCATCTCATTCATATATATCATTCATAACTCTCGGCCTTCTCCCACTGCAAAGCCTGTACATCTGCATTTGACCAGCGAGGGCGATGGACGAAGGAGGCTGTAAGCCATGCACAATAGTTCGTCTGGCTCTTGCCTGCTCATCGTAGCTTAGCAATTCATCGAGAAGTGGAAGCATTTAGCGCATTGCTTCGAGGCCACCACAGTGTCGATGCTATCTCGAGCACTTCTCGCCTGCCGATGTTATTCTTTTCCTTCGATATCACTACGTTCAAGTCCCGCTTTCCGAAAGTATAGTTTGGCAATGTGTTATGTCTCAAGCTTTATAGTGTTTCTGGTTCTTCGGCTCCGCAACATGGACCATCTGCTTCTAAGGGCTGACTCATGCAGGAAAGCGGAACGCTCGTGGACTCGTGGTGGCTCCACGATTCGGTACCAGCATGCGGTATCACATGTATCTTCCCCGAAAGCATTGGAGTAGACCACTTTCTGCGTGTCTCATATATGCCTTGCAGGAGACTTGCTTGCGTCGCATACTGTATGCCATGGTCAGCACGAACATATCTGTAGGTCTCTTCCTGACTCCACTTACGCCCACAGCTGTGATGCTAGATCTGTTCCAATGGAACGTGGATAACGCTGCTTGCACCAATGGCCAGCAGAATTGATGCGCATGCCTGCCATATGGTTGGCATCGAGCCATACAAGACACATCACATACTTTCTTCATCGTCGTCCGCCTCGTATCCTTGCAAGTCTGAGAATCGGCGACAATATTGCGCATGTGCTTTGGGTAGACATCGATCATGGCGGTTATCTCTTTCTGCCATTGTTTGACCCAGGGAACAACATGTCTGTCGTATCTCGCGTTCAATGCGTATGACACCGGGTGACGCTGGGACTTCCATGACCCTGCCAAAGTATGAGCGCGTCCTTCGTGTGTAATCAGAAGAGGGGACATACCACTTGATGATAGCGTCGTTGCGCTCACTAGCAGAGCCGGACACACTGCTTCGAGGCGACAGCGATGGCGGTGCCTCGATCGCAACACTCGGATCGGGGTTGAAACGGACTGTCGTGGTCAGATGTTGATGAGGTGCAAGGTCTCTGGCGAAGCATTCGACGCATCGTCCAGTCGGCTGTGTAATTTTCATCCCTCGTGGTTCGCATCGATAATGTGGATCAACATCCTGAAGACAGATATTGTTTTTGTAGGATGTGTGTCCGCAGGAGTACGAAACAACATATGTGCCTAAACACATGGCCAAGGTAGATTCCAGATCGCACCGGTAGGAAGTTGGGTCAACGTCAGCTTGATATCGAAACTTGCAGACGACAGTATGCCATTGCAAGGCAGCGTAGTCGTGAGGCGTTCAGCCCATAGTAGCCTTAGCGAAGAGATGCTGATCCGATGGAAAAGTCAACAAGTCGACCGCAAATTGGCGACAACAAAAATACCGAAGTTTGGAGGAGAAAGTGAGGCAACTAATACGATCGCAGCCGGTGGACAGGAAAAACTTCGTCGTGGCAGCCACCAAATTCAAGGCTTGGGGGACCCTGTCTCTGCTGCAAGGACGAGTCATCTGGATCTGTTTCTGAGCTGGTTGGCGGAAGCGGTCAACAACCAAATGGCATCCAACAATCGGAAGCCTCACCGCTTGGCTTAGTCTACCTAAGGCAGTGTTTTAAGTTCCGTCTCGAAGCCGGCCCTCTGCAGCCTCGAAATATATGACGCACCCAGAGTTGCCGGTGTAAGTACACCTCCGCCGATTTCGTGAGCAAGCGTCTTGGTCTCTCGACTCATAACAAATGCCGCTTCCGCGAGGAACGTCCCGGTCAAATCATACATAGACCCGTTCCATCGCATCCGACCATATGCACGCTTGGGATCCTCCGAATCGTCGCTTTGATCAGCATTCGCAATCGCTCGCCATTCGCAATGCTCTTTGCTGGCTTGCCTGGTGCGGTGCATTAACGATGTGTCGGCTTTGAGCGCGGAAACATTGAATAAAATACTTACTCTCTAGGTGTACCTTGTCCTGGCGCGAAGACGAACTTGCGAGCCAGCCATCTGACAGGCGGCAGGATCAACGCGGCAAACCCGAACGTTAGAGCTAGATGGACCAGAAACCCGTTGATTTTGTTGCTCACACGCATATATGTGCTGAGTTGGAAGTTGGGGCCATAGAACTTGCCACCGTCGATCAAGCCGTAGGTGCGATTGATGATGGGAGCGTCTGTAGGGCCTTGGATGCTTGTGGTCAGAGTGCCCAGTACCTCATCAGTCCGGATGCCGGTAAGAACTTCAAGGAGTGGTTTGCTACGATTCTGTTTCGGTGGGGACACCGTGCATAGCGAGAATGGAGACATTGCTTTAGCGACCTCGCTCAGGCTGTACGTCTCAAACAAGCTCAGAACAGTATCCAGCGTACCTCCAGACGGCGCGGAATTCAGATCGTGGATTATATCAACCAGCTCAGCTGTTCCTTTATCCAGGGTTTGGCGTATGTGCGTCACTAGCATCCAGCAGATCTGCCCTTCGTTAGTCGAGCATATAAGAGCCGGGGTTCTGACATACCAAATCTGTTGGGGCACTTTCCACCCCATTCTGGGGGATCAGGATTGCTCCTGTTGACTTAGCCAGAGCATCGTACTTCTTGGTCATTTCGTAAACCCAGGGTACCTCACCAGTGCAGTCGAGGTAGTGCGTTCCAGTCTCGGCGCACGCTGCAAAGGCATGACTGCCGTATTTATGATACGGCCCAACGGTGCTGATGAGTACTGTCAGGTTGTGAGGTTAGCTGTGCCCTGCGACGAGATAGCGGTTCTTCGAGACGTCGACGCGCGCAAAGACAAACGACTCTCCCATCGTCGCTATACTACCACCCCATGCCTCAAGCATGCAGACGCACCTTTGGTCTTCCTGGCGAGCTTGACGAGGTCGTCCTTGTTCAGTTGAGCAAGCTCGATCCCAGGCTGAAGACGATCCGGGTTCAAAGTGCGAAGATCATCGGCCACTGCTTTTAGTCTGCTCTCTGTTCGTCCCGCGATCGCCCATTTGAAGTCGGTTGGTAGGTGCGTGGTGACGTGCTCCGCGGTGTACTTCCCGGTATACCCTGTGGCGCCGAAGACTATGCACTCGTACTGGCGCTGTTCTTGGGACATGATGTCAGATAGGGACGGGCATAGGTCGATGAGAGGAATGTGAAAGCAAGCAGGAGAGTGCTCGTGCTACTTGTCCGTCGCTCGGAGCAGGTAACAGAAGCAGATGGCGCCCGATCGAGCTTGATGTCTTTGTGCCACAGGTTTGCACGTCACGCTCGATACGCACAGCCGAGGCGAGAGTGCTTGGTCGTTGACATATGAATGACTGTGGCCAGTGGAACGGAGGAACAAACTGGCCGCGATTGCCTCCTGTCGTGATCATTTCCTGAATGAAGGAGACTGCAGTAGATGCACTCAATCAATACTTGATGTGAGCTGCGGCCAAATGACGAAGCTCCACTATGGTCGAAACTGACACGGCCGCTTCGGAGAATCACTCCGGAGTAGTTCCGGCGCCAAGCCTGCGGAATTGAAATGCACAGATAGAATGCTTCACTATTGTATCTCAGCGAACTCACCGACACCTCTCGTCAGCACACAATACCGCCAATATGACGAAGCGCACCAAGAAGGTTGGAATCACCGGTAAATACGGTACACGGTACGCACCCTCCACTGGACGATGGACACCTCCGCGCATCGTCAGGGTCAGAAGAGCAGGGCGGACATCTGGACGGCCGTTTCTTTTGCACAACGAGATCCCCGAGATGGCAGCGGAGGGCGACGTAAAAACAGATGGTACTGGACACATGTCTGACGAGTGACACAGTTACGGTGCCTCGCTCCGAAAGCAGGTCAAGAAAATCGAAATTTCCCAGCACGCCCGATACACATGCACTTTCTGCGGCAAGGTTTCTGTCAAGCGTAACGCCGTTGGTATCTGGGACTGCAAGTCGTGTGGAAAGACTGTTGCCGGTGGAGCCTACACAGTGTCGTATGTCCAGGAACATCTGAGGATCGGTAGGGGCCAATGGCTAACGAGCATCCGCTTCGCAGGACACCAGCCGCTGCTGCAACACGATCGACCATCCGCCGTCTGCGCGAGATTGCCGAGGTATAAGGTGGCACGTATGCATTGGGAGGTTTCTACGGCGTTACTGCGCTCAAGCTGGAAACGGACACAGCGAAAGAGCGGATTTCTTAGCGAAATGCACGAATGAAAGTCTCGCAAACGATCGAACCATTGTCTTCTTCTCTCCCAACTTCTCTCTTGACTGGCCGACGCAGCGATCGCAAGGAACGTGAACGAACCTATGGACCACCACTGCAGGCCATGTTGCTACACCAACAAATGAATCCGCTTCAACACGTGCACATTTGCCGTGGAACTGCCGTCACAACGTCGCCGATGCGATGCTGGCTAACTGCACGTCTCCTGCGAATGATGCATGGGGTCAACTGACTCACCGCACTTGCATTCCGGCACGCGATATCACGAGGAAAGTATGGTGCCTGCTGATTGATGAAACAAACGCCACGATTGGTGGCTTGAGCATCACGAGTGCGGATGGACCCGTTTCCTTATAAGTGCTCTCTCCGCAGCTATCGACCTTTCCTTCTCTCAACTTACCAAAACATGTTCGTCTGAACTCATGACTGCAGCTCGCCACACAATATACAAGACTTCCTCGAGCTCAACTCAAAATGGCAGACACCTGTATTGTCTGTTTAGGAGACCTACGGACCACGGTGGACGAAGATCCACCGCCGGGAACTCCCGCTCCACCAGCTGATGATGCTGTCAAGGACAGTGCTGCCAAGCCAATTCACACCACCCAAAGGTATACTCCCGAACCGCTCCACACGAACCTGCGCCTTTGCTGCCTTGGCGGCAAGATATGCCATGCTGGAAGTCTCCGGCCTATCCTCCACGCCACCGCCTCGGTGCTACCGCGCCATGCTTCCTATCTTGGACGGCTTGAACATCTACAAGATATTCGCCGAATGAGTCTGGAAGGTGAGGTTATCCCACAGCTTGCACTTCGGCGTGAAGCGGCTGGAGGCCTCCAGTATGGATGCTGTTAAACGTAATTGCTAATGGTCATCGGCAGTATACACGCTGACGACGAAGCAATCGCCCATCTCTTACCTTGCAAGCACGACTTGCACAACTCATGCTTGAAGCCTTGGGTCGAGCGCGCGAACAGCTGCCCAATATGTCGGACTGTTTTCAACATGGTCGAAGTCAGCTGGACAGTTGGAGGTCATGTTCTTGACAGCTATGCTGTTATGGACAAGTCGCAAGAGGCGGAAGTCGATCCTACAATGGTGGTGGATGATGAGCTGTTTGCTGTTGAACTGGTCGAGCCATGCCTGATATGCGAGGTCCCAACGGACGGCTTTGGAGCAATGTATTGCGACGGGTGTGATCGGAGTGTACACATCTTCTGCGCCGGCTTCGAACAGGATGTGCCAGATGTCTGGTATTGCGAAGGCTGCCTTGGTCACCTCGAGGCTGATGCTGATCTACCCGGACTTGCATCGGCTGCTGGAAGAGGTCGAAGACGCCGTATAGCGAACAACAATGGTCGTGGCAACGGTCCTCGACCACGCCGCCGCCGTAACGACGATGCGATGTGGGCACGGGTGTGGCAAGAGGTCAACAGGCGTCTTAACATGGACCTGGACTTCCCTTATGATGAAGAGCCTGCAGAGACGCGAACAGAGGAGCAGCGACGGGAATTTGAGCGCTGGCAGGCCAGGTTCAACATTGCAGATCGGCAGGGTGCAGCGAATCGTCTGCGAGGCATTGCACAAGCCAGGATCAACGGGCAACGTATCGTGCCCGCAACACCAGAGTCTCAAGAAGAGCTTCGTGCTTGGAATGCGTTTGACAAAGCTCGAGAGTCTCATGAGGAGGCTTCAGCCAATACGCGACGTAGCAAGCGCAGAGCTACACTGTCTCCTGCTTCGCCACGAGAACGGGAACAATGCGCCGCACAACCACAGCTCAAGCGTCCACGATTACGCCGGCCTCCAAACGCTACGCCCGAACAGCCAGAATCGTCTTCTGCCGCAGCTCGCAGAAACGGCGAAGACCATACGTTCTTGTCATCCCTCCTGCGCGAGGTCGAGAACAAAGCTACGTCTGCTTCTTCACCGCCTGCATCCGACCATTTAGGCGGGCAATACTCGCCACATAACTCTTCGCCTGTGCGATCGCCGGCCTCTTCGGAAGACGGCACACCTCCTGCAGCAACGACTCCGCCTCCACACCGGCCATTGTCGCCTCCGCTGTCTTCACAGATCATGCCGGCAACTTCACCTTTGAGCCAGATATTTTCGCCTTTCTCGCCGGCCGTTTCGAGATTGAACCTGGATCAGCCACCGACTGGCGCACAACATCGTGGTCGGAGGCGACATGCGCGCGACGCCTCACCGGGCGATGCAGATGAGGTTGCCAACGGCAGACATGCATCTTCGTCGCCGTCGCGTACACTTTCCTACTCTGCCAAAGAAGAGATACAGCGCATGGTCAAGCTGTCGTTGGGAGCAAAATACCGCGAGAAGGAAGTGACAAAGGATCAATACACTGATATCAATCGGGATGTCAGCAGAAAGATGTACGATTTGGTGGGAGACGCATCAGCGCTCACTGATCAGGAATCCCGGGAAAAGTGGCAACAAGTCGCGAATGACGAAGTGCAGAAGGCAATATCTGCGCTTCCTGCCACGCCCTCTGTCGAGGATCAAGCAGATGAACAGGAGTGAACGGCAATGAGGGATCTTTTGACTTTTAGCGAGGCGTTGGAAGGGCTGCATCACGACCTCGCATTATCAAGGAACGAAGCGACGACAGCAGCAGTTCTGTAGATACCCCAATACTGCGCAATGATGTGCATATACTGATGATGCCTATCTGATATGTTCAAGACGCCCTTTCCATTAGCATATCCTATCGTAGGCTATTATCGGCGCTCGGCCAACGAGCAAAGAGCCGCGTTCGGCCAACTCCACCTCTACATGAGAAGTACTCATTACTTGTCATATCAAGTACAACAGACGCGTCCAAAACAGTCGAATTGCAGTATGTCCGCAAAACCTCATGCAGTGGTCCTCGGGTATGTTCAATGCCATTACTCCAGAACACAAAAACTGACAGGTTGCAGTGCTGGCGTTATCGGCCTCACCAATGCTGTCTTTCTGTCTGAAGCTGGCTATGACGTGACTGTCATAGCTGCACATGTGCCTGGTGACAGCAGCATAGAGTACACGTCGCCATGGTAACATGCTCAAACCTTTCCCAAAGCTGTAGACAATAGCTCACCTAACACCTTAGGGCCGGCGCCCACTGGCGAACGCACGCTACAACCGACACGCCTGAACAATGCGACTGGGATGTCCAGACATTCCAATACTGGCTTCAAATGCTCGAGGACGAAGATCGAGACACAGACCTTCCTAAAAGCGGCCTCAAAGTACGGCGATTCACGTCAACTTCCTGCCACTTATCTCTTCATTGCTGACCCACCTCGCTTCACAGCTCCAACAATCAATCCACTTATGGGATACCGAAATCCTCGAAGACCTCTGGTGGGCACCTCACGTCCTCGACTTCAAGCAACTCTCCCTCCACCACGAGCCCATCCTATCCATCAACCGCAACCGCCCCGCCCACGCCCCGGAGATAATCTGGGGTGCTACCTCCAAGGCATGTTCAGTCAACGTTCCACAGTATTTGCTATACCTCCAAGAACGCGCACGAAAGCATGGTGCCATCGTCTTCCAGTCAAGATTACCAACTGATGGCGGCCTGAAAAAAGCACTTGCTACCGCCGAGGGAATTGTCAGAGCCATTGGTAGGCCGAAGGTGGATTGCTTTGTGAATTGCACTGGTCTCGGAGCTGCGAAGTTGTGTGGCGATGGGGCGATGTTCCCGATTAAGGGACAGACTGTTCTCGTGAAAGGTGAAGCACAAGCCACGAGGACGAGGTATCATGGTGGCGCCATCAGTGCTGGGTCCAGTTCCTACTGCATCCCTCGCCCTGGGTCTGGGACTACGATTTTGGGGGGGACTAAGGAGAAGGGGAGTTGGAGCGAGGAGGTTGATCCGAAGACTACGAAGACTATATTGGAGAGGTGCAGTTGGATGGCGCCGGAGCTGTTAACGGGTGAGGATGGTGGGTTTGAGGTGATCAGTGCGCAGGCTGGATTGAGGCCGGGTAGGGACGGAGGGCCGAGGACAGACGAGGAGGTCGTAGGCGGGAGGAAAGTTGTGCATGCGTATGGGCATGCTGGTGGGGGCTATCAGAACTCGATAGGTGCAGCGAGGAAAGTGCTGAGTTTGGTTGCGGAGAGTGTTGGCAAGTCTTCGCAAGGGAGTGTGAGCTCGAAGCTTTGATAAGGGGCAAATGATGGACATATCATCACTTCGCATCTTGAATGACGTTGACAAGCCATTTAAGTGCCTTCCGGAATCCACCTCAGCGCGTGTGCGATACTTCAAGTGAAGGCCGACTGAGCCTGCGACACTCATGACATATATGCACTCGAGGAAAGCGACGCTCCACCAACGGCCCTATGGTGCAGTGGCTAGCACGTCTGACCCATGTGAGGGACACAAGTACCGTCTGGATCGCTTCGCTGACGTCGTCGGCATCCCGCTTGTATCACCTTGGAATCGAGGCCTTGGTGCTCAGAAGAGCTACGTTCGATTCGTAGTGGGACCAAGCATTCTCCCTTTCGGCAAAGCGTGATGTCTCCGACGGCCATCGGGGCCCCCTCTTCTGCCTGATATTGCCCGGCTAAGCACATACTAGCTCTTGCGTCGAGGCCACGATCAAGCGAGACAAGCTCTTCCGTTTGCTAATACCCAGCGACCTGACGAGGTCCGTGTAGATAAGATTGAGAGGACGGTGGAACGACTAGGTGTACTGGTCTGGAGGTGCATCGTGGCTAGGTATAGTTCGCATGTCTCGCTTGCAGGAACAATCCTTCGCCGGGCGAAGTGATGTCGTTAGCTCTGCTGGAGGGCGATGGACGATTTGATCCGGACGTCGCATGCTGGTTGTCACGTTCCCGCAGTGCATTGCCACGGCATGAGTGGATGTCATTGTACACGGCAACAACGGCGAGGAGGATGGAGATGGATCCCGTTGACGGCTTCTTTGCTGCCAACAGCGAGCTCTCTTTGCCTAAAATGCAAGCGGCGGCAATAGACCTATGTCCCTCTTCCGTCCGAGATGAGCATCCTTGGCGTGACAACAGATGATCCTGACTTGATAGAAAGGTCTCTGCTAAGCTGTTGGGCAAGATGTGGGACCTCTCTTGGCCTCCAACGCTGCGGAGATGTCACTCATTCTGTTGACCGTCGCAGCTCTGGCAGCAGCGAAGCCAACAAGCTACGATCCTGGGCCGTACAACGGCGTTCTTCAGGCGCGGCAAGTCTCTTACGTCGGATCCAACGAGACAGCGTTGCCAGCGGTGGATCTGGGGTACAGTGTCTACCATCAACTAGCAATGCCACGGAGCCTCTTCCTGTGTACTCCTGGATTCATGGCGGCGATTATGGAACTGGCAATGGCCAACAAGACTTGCAGACATTCGTGAATACCAACGGAAACCGATTCGTAGGCGCCATCATACAGTACAGGGTAGCGCAACGAAAGTCGAAGCAAATCGCGAGCTGACCTGAGCATAGTTGGGTGCGTTTGGCTTTCTGTCTTCAGATGAAGTCTCGTGGAAAGGTGTCGCCAACGCTGGGATACTGGGTCAAGTTCTGGCACTGCAATGGGTGCAATCCTATGGTCACTTGTTCAATGGCGACCCCACGAAGGTTACGATTGCAGAAGAGTCGGCAGGCGTAGGCTCGGTCATGCTACTAGACATAGCATACGGCGGGACTCTGGGCGCGTTGCTCTTCCGGAGCAGCATCGCGGCAAGTCCATACCTGCCGATGCAATATGGATGCAATGACTGGGTGCCCTCGCAATCGTTCTACTCATTCGCGGCCCAAGCTGGGTGCAACAGTATGTTACCGTATGGTGCGAATGGGTCTCGGCCGATCTTCGAATGCTTGCAGGAAGCCAGCTGGGATACACTCATCAAAGCCAGCGCTGCAATTGCTCCAGTCTGGTACCTTCGGCACTTGGACGTTTCTTCCAGTCACGGACGGCACTTTGGTACAGGATCTCCCCAGTCGCCAGCTGGGGCGTCGCAAGGTGAACGGTGTGAATTTACTGTTAGGAAATAATGCCAACGAGGGCCCATACTTCGTTCCAACCAACACAGACACCGAGGAGAGCTTCGTATCTTGGCTGCATTTGACGTTTCCACAATTCAGCACGAACGATATCGCCAAAATTCTATGCTACTACCCTAGTAGCAACGCTTCATTTAACGACGCAGCACCTCTCTTCGCGACGACCGGCGAAAGCAATCGTACCGCGGTCAATCAGAGCGTCCTTGCCACTGGCCAACAACAGCGCGCGAACAATATATACGCCGAAACCACGTTGATCTGTACTAGCTACTGGATGGCCGAAGCATACTCCGAGAATGGCGGCCAAGCATACAAGTACCAGTTCTCCGTGGTACCCGGCCTTCATGGCGACGAGATAAATGGATGGGCGAATGCGCCAGGCAATGAAACCTTGACGCAACCGCACAGTCGCAATCTGGCTACTGCATTCTCTCTATGTATGGCAACTTCGTCGTCGACTCAGACTCTTCGATCTCGAATGCCGTCGCGAATGGCCTGGATGCTCCTTTGGATGCCACAGCGGGCAATGCTGCTTCTGCATGGCCGCCGTATAGCATTGAGTCACCATATCAGGTCGATGTGAATACGACTTGTGGCGAATATAGGATTTCAGTTGGGCATATCGACTCTGCGAATCGCTTTTACTGTGCGGGTCCTGGTACGCATAACGACATCAGGAAGGTGAATGCTTATACCTGGGAGGGTGGACGTGGTGTCAGGTAGGACTTCTGGAAATCTGTTGCAGAGATAGTGCCTGAGAAGAAGTTGGTTGGCGCTTGGAACCGTAAATAGGCACATACGTGATGCATTTACTATCGCCCTTCATGATAATGGAGTCGTGTTGAACCATGGTGTCAGTGGACAATATCGTAGGTTTGACAGAGAATGGACAAGGTTCGGCCGACTTCTGCCGAGGTTTGAGAGTTGCAACATCCACTTCGACTGTCGTGCTGCAATAGCAACATTCATTTCCCCGTCATGTTTTAAGGATTGGTAATCAGCAACTCGATCCCGACAATTATGCCGACAAGAATCCTCGTAGTCGGCGCCGGCGCCATAGGAGCATTTTACGGTTCACGACTCGCATGTGCCGCAAACACCGCCGTATCAGCTCTGTGCAGGTCCAACTTCAAAGCCGTCAAAGCCAACGGCTTCAAAGTGACATCACCCAAATATGGCGAACAAGTCTTCAAGCCGGAGTATGTCTTCAGCTCACCGGACGAGGCACGGAAAGCCAACGTCAAATGGGACTATCTCTTAGTGGCCACAAAGGCTCTTCCAGATGTGAGCGATGACAGTGCTCTCATAGAAGGTCTTGTCAGCGATGGAACGAGTATTGTCCTGGTACAGAACGGACTCGGCGTGGAAGAGCCATATCAGAAGCGATTTCCAAAGGCATCGATTCTGAGTGCAGTCACGATTGCATCCGCCGCACAGCCTAGCCATGGGATCATTCAGCATAATCGATGGACCAGAATTTCAATAGGACCTTACCTGCCGCACTTGGACCATGGAGGTTCGGGTGCTGCTGATGGGGACAAGATCGCGACTGAGAAGAACAATGCACTAGTTGGCCTTCTCCAAGAAGTCGGAATCAGCGACGCAGAAAAATATGATCACGCTGGTTTGCAGTTTGTAAGATGGCACAAAATCGCGATCAATGCTGCTATGAACCCGAGTTCCGTCCTCTCTGGCGGATGTGGAAATCAAGAGATGTCTTTGGACCCCGAGCTCTCACGACATTTGGGAGGGCTTATGAAAGAGGTTTTGGAGACTGCGCCAAAGGTTCTGGGAAAGCCGCTGCCGTCCAAGCTAGCGAGTGCGGAGCAGATCTTGAACTCGACGAGGAAGAATTCAAGTGGAAGTAAGCCGAGTATGTGGCTGGACTGGGAGAAGGGAAATAAGATGGAATTGGAGGTGATTTTGGGGAACCCAATTAGGACTGCAAGGGAGAAGGGATTTGAGATGCCGAGGTTGCAGACTATGTATGCGCTGATTAAGAAGGCGCAGGAGAACAGGGATAAGGCGAAGGAGAGTAAGCTTTGAAGAGCCAGAGTCGTGCACGGGATGAAAGCAAGCCAGGCGGCCTCACCGAAAGCGATGAACTGCCAATTACCTACTGCCTAACAGCCGATCGGAAAGTAGGCCACGTAGAACACTCCAATGGGTGTCCCAAGGGCTCCAACATGTATGATCCAAACCAGGAAGCGAAACAGTGTCGGCGTGTAGAGCAGAGCTTTGAGCTGTATGCGCTGTGGTGATTGTGCCTGCGCTGTGGTGATTGTGCCTTGACTGGCGGTGCTTGATAGAACGCCATGAAATGTACCAGAGGCTGTTCTGGAATACCAATCGTGTGGGTTCCACTTTGGAGACCAGTGTCTGAGGCACTATACAAGTCTCATGGCCGTGGTATTGATGAGAAACCCTCAATGGGTGCCACGAACGCATGAAGCTGAGGTTGAGACAGTCATCAACCCTACTGACCGTGCACCTAGTCACGGTGAATGTAACCCTAGAATTTATACGAAGCTCTGCCATTGGTGCACGATAGTGTACGGCGAATGCCCATCGTTATGTCGCCGAGCGCGTATGGACAGCTGCAACAAGGCCGCAGGAGAGCGAGTGAATGTCGGCGTGAAGTCAAAGTTTGATGATATTTGATGGAGGAAGACCATGCCGACCTCGGAGAATGTTGCTGTAAGTAGAGCCACTCGCTCTTGATGGTATGCCGTAGTCGGATGATGCATCTACCCAGCTCAGGCTGCCCAGTCCAGCCCTCGGTGTCGGTGTCGGCACGTGTCGGCTTCATCGCTGCTGCTAGCCTGATTGACTCTTGGTGTCATCACGAACTTTTCTGACTTCACGGGCCCCGAGCATTCTCGTGGTGGAACATAATTTTCTTGATCCACTTCGCTATCAGCAAGGGCGCCATATGGCTTGTGATCGAGTCGTGAACCGAGGCAATTGTTTCCGTCGGCTATAACGCAGCACGAGGATGATGATGGCGACTATAGTGGCATCGGTGGCGATAACGAGGATTATATTAGACAGGTAGGATGCGCGCCTTGTCGCCACTGGTGAGGTCTCCTTTCTGTTGTGTTGTTATTCTGCGTCACTCTTCCTGGCGGCTCCTGTATAGGCACAAGCATCCCTTGGACTTGTTCATACAGATACCTCTTAGTACCTCAACTTCTTATTACAAGCATGTCTCAACCAGGCGACTACACCTCTGTCCGCAAAGACATCGCCGCTCTCCTCAACCAACCGGAATACGACGACGGCAGCGCAGGCCCGGTCCTCGTCCGTCTGGCCTGGCACAGTGCAGGAACATACGATGCCGGGACGGACACTGGTGGCTCAAACGGAGCTGGCATGCGATATGAAATAGAAGGAGGGGATCCAGCAAACGCAGGCCTACAGCACGCTCGCGTCTTCCTGGAGCCGGTCAAGGAGAAGCATTCGTGGGTCACGTACGCAGATCTGTGGACATTGGCAGGAGTCGAAGCGATCAAGCAGATGGGAGGTCCGGAGATACCATGGCAACCAGGCAGGACGGATTATGTTGATGACAGTAAGCTGCCGAGCAGAGGGAGACTACCGGATGGAGCGTTGGGTGGTGACCACTTGCGACACATCTTCTACAGGATGGGCTTCAATGATCAGGAAATTGTTGCTCTGAGTGGGGCACACAACCTGGGAAGATGTCATGCAGACCGCAGTGGATTCGATGGAGCATGGGTAAACAATCCGACCAGGTAAGCTACTTATGCCGATGTAGCCAGGCTGCTGAGACTCACCCCCCACCAGATTTTCCAACACATACTTCAAGCTCATGCTCACTCGCGACTGGCGCGAGAAGATCCTCGACAATGGCGTCAGACAGTTTGTCTACTACGACGAAGACGCCGAAGAAGAACTGATGATGTTGCCCACTGACTTAGCCCTGCTAGGCGACCGGAGCTTCCGACCCTGGGTCGAACTATATGCGAAGGACAGAGAGAGATTCTTCGAGGACTTCGCAAACGTCTTCGCCAAACTCATGGAGCTCGGCATCAGGAGAGACGACAGTGGCAAGGTTACAAACACTGACAATGCCCTTGGCGGCTACCATTCTGCACCAAAGAAGCCCGCGCATCCAGGGAAAGAGGATGGTGTGGATCGTTATGGCGAGGCGGATCCGCTCAAGAAACAGAACCAGCAACACCAGATCAGAGCGAGGCTGTGATGTGTTACGCTTGCATACTGCAGATCGCCTGCGCAAAGTGAATGCATGCAACGATACCCGACCTCGGCTTTCTGCATCAGGCAACCGTCTGCGGCTGAGGCTTCACCTTCGACCTCTGAAGACTTCAATGTTCGTTCAATTGTGAGTCACATGGTGGCTATATTATCGCAAAATACAACACATCGCGCATTACGACGCATCGCACAGTACAACACATCTCAAGAGACACGACTGTGCACAAACGCCAAAAGCATTTTTACACGCCACCTCCAAAACGATTGCAAGCACACACCGAGCGCAATGGCGCAGAATGATCGAGGGCTATTTCTCTTCCTCGACAAGATGCAAGTGAAGCCCCTATCAGAACCAGCAGCGTGAGAAACTTCATGCCAAAAGTCATCAAGGACGACGCTTCAGCGACCCGGATTGTTGTCCATCCTCGCTACCCAAGTCTCGCTGAGAACTTTCTCAAACACAAGCTCCAGCACGGCTCCCGACACGAGCAAGAGCTCTACTCGAATCTCACCTGGCAAGGTTTAACATCTCGTCTCATTGAAAAAAGACCACTTGTCTTCATGGGCGGCTACGACCACACCGTTCTGCGAGATGGGCGACGAATCTAACACGAAACGCAACAATGGGATCGAAATGGAAGCGAGGAACAGCATCTCAACAACGATCTCAACCTCAAAAAGTACCTCAGCTACAACGAAATCATGCTGGGGTCCCCCATGGGTGCAAGTAGTCCAAGTTACTTCATCAACTCGGACTCCAGGAACAATTGTGGTCGTTCTGGTGGGACTTTTTAGCCGAGCGGCATCATCATGGCTCGTTGGCACGAGGCTCAAGAGGGACGATAGGATGGACAGTATCTTCATCCTTCCACCTGTCATGAATCCAAGACAACGCCCCGATCTCACCAAGACCTTCATAGACTTCTTCGGCGCCAAGCGGAACCCTGAGGCGAACTTCGGTGCGGGCATGTACACAGCACGTATCCGCATCACAGCAGACATTCTCCTCCTCGAAGCGAGTGCTCGTGCAGCGGATCAGTCGAAGAAGGGCTATGTCTACGTGATCGATCTAGGCATGGGAGTATGGCAACACGACTCATCACAGAACGACCTCTATGTCTCGACATTCGCCAGCGCTATCTCATCACTGTCCCTCCCACACATCAGCACCATCGAGTTTGGCTGGGTTTCCTGTTCACCGGAATTGCAAAGCGCCACCATCAAGGCTGGGGACAAGAAAGTCATCGAAGTGAAGTTCACTCGAAGGGATCCGGCGGGATATAGGGCGGATCACTACAAGGATGAGTTGCTTGTGTTGAGTTACGCATGGGACGTGAATGCCTTCCCTGGCAATGAGTACTGGCAAAGTTCATTGGCAGGAAGTGGAGATCCAGCGGCGGCGTGTATGAGTACGATCGGAGAGCTGGCATAATCCGGTGGTGAATCCAGCTTTCTTACAGAAGGTGCAGGTCGTGGGCGAGGAGGTGTTAGCCAGCTAGTGGGCAATCCGAACGGCTGTGATGCTGACTTCCTCGAAATCGCGGACTGCAACAGTAATTAGTGCACAATCTAATGTGTACTTCCCCGGGTGTGGCCATCGACCATATATTGTTACACATACACTCGCTTGAAAGCTGCAACTCCATTCCAACAAGTCCCTATATGTCATGCCTAGCATACTTGCTCGACATCCTCAACCTCTTTCCGTAGTAGTAAGTCGCAACAGGGATTGGAATGAACGCAATCAACAGGAACCCCAGCCACGAGCATGCCCGATCATTTCTCAGAGTCTTGAACATCTGGTCGCGAACAGTGGAAAATCACCGCCAAACTTCGCTCTCGCAAAGTCTTTCCTAGCAGAAACAGATCCGCCGCATTTCGAAAACGCATCGCTCTGGTACGAAAGCAGCGCGTTGAAAAGCGTCCCAACTCCAATTGAAAGTATACAGATCAGATGATCGGCACGATCTAATGTATCGACGAGCGTACAGATCACCCGAACCAAAACAGATAGACCGGCAAGAAGAAGCTGCCGACAATTGCGGCAGGAGGGCCCTTTTCTGGGGCTGTCGTTCCGTCCTCGTTAGTTTGTGGTTCGATCTTCTTCCGGATCCAGTAGAAATATGGGACAATGAAGATGACTGCGCCGACGAGAAGGCCAATGTACGAAAGGCTCAACTCGCCGAGGTTGAATTGCCAGATCCCGTTAAAGACGAGTGGGAACGCTTCGAACCAGCAGTAGAGGTGAGCGTAGATGAGTCCTGGGTAGAGGTTCTGAGCTAGAAGGATGGGTTCCGTGAAGCAGAGTATGGACGGTCGTTATAGGGAGGAGATCACGATCTCCTTGATTGGCATCCTCTCGGCTTCGATTCCGGCGGCTGTCTCGAACTCTTTGTTGCCAGTCATATTGCGAATTTTCGTCGCTCGGCGAAAAAGGATGTTATCGGAACTTGTCTCGACGAAGACGAGCAGGACCGCGGAGAAGGCAATTAGCCAGATGAGTTCCCAGATCGAGCACTTCCATCCCCTTGCCATGACTGCAAAACCTGCGGCGAGGGGACCCAGGAGGGGGCCGCAGATGGCGAAACTGCCCCAGATGCCGATAACGTAGGAGGCTTTCTTTGATGTCCATACATCACCGAGCGATGCGCCACCAGTAGCGAGGACAGGAGATGCGAAGAGTCCGGTCAAAAACCGGAAGGCGAGTAGCATGCCAATATCTTTTGCGTACACCACGCCGAACTTCATGAAGAGAAAGATGAGATGTGTGATCACATAGACTGGCATACGGCCTAAGGGTGGTGCCTCAGAAGTGGACGCAAGAACCATCCGATGCCATAGCCGAAGACGAAAAGGGAGAGACCCAGAGGCGCGGTGACGTGGCTGACGTGAAATTGCTCGGTGATTCCTTTCAGGCCGTTCGTGTAGATCGCCGAGCCGACGTAGATTGAAAACGTGAGAATACATATCACGGTGGTCGAGTAGACTAAATGCAAGGTATTTTAGCGCAGGTGACTCGAAAGCGAAGCAGAAGCCGTGTGCCTGCAGAGTACGTCTCGGGTATCGCAGGCGGACTCCCGGAAACAACTTTACCCTTCTTCCACAGTGGCCAGTTCTGAGGGTTCTCGGGGTCTGTTGGACCATTCCAGTCTACGAGACGCCCACCGACTCCTTTCTCTGCAATCTCGGCCGCAGTCGATCCGCCTGAGTCTACAGATCGTCGACTGACTGAGCAATTGAGGATGTTTTGTCCGCTGATTCGTTCTCCAAGTTGGTCGCTTGTTGGGATATCTCGCGAGGCCGCTGCGAAGAGCTCGTTGCCAGATATTATGTTGATCGCTCTTCCAGCGAAGGTCTCTCAGAAGAAGTCCTGCAGTGCCATGTTGATTGGGCGTCGCTCATGCGCTTCTGAGGGGTGCCGACCTAGCTGCTGTATGGCAGAGATCGCAACTGAGATTACTACTGAAACTTATGCCGTAGGCTTGGTATGAATGAAAAGCCAAGCTCTTCTTCTAAGTACGACTTCTGAATTTGTTCACGGCCTTACTCGATTTACCGTCCTGACATCATCTATAGTATACTTCCACATGTTCTAGGATGACTGAGACGGGCCCTGGAGCTTCGCTCGACATGTACTGAGTCGCTGAGCGATGAACACAAGCAACAGGTCTAAATGGAGTGGCGTGAGTACTTTGGAATGGAGTTTCAGGCTCAGTGTAGTCTCATGGAACTCTAAATCTTGCTGCTTGAGCGGAACGGTATGCCTTCGAGCTTGCGGTAGCAGAGGGAACCTAGCCTGCCGTTGGTGCATGCCACTCGATCCAGTGGTATTTCCAGGTGGACGGAGTCTGCAGTCAGTCCAGAAACCGAGGAAGACTTTAAACTCAAGACAAGCGTTCCATGTGGCGAAGCTCGAATACGTTCGTATCTGGAGATGGCAAGTGAATTGCCATAAGTCCGGCTCGACCGTCCGGAACATTGAACAGCAGGACTATTCATCTGCAAAATGTCAGGCTTGGTAGATTGACCTTCGCCAGCTTCTCTATACTCTCGCCGTGGAAAGATGTCGCTCTGCTGTCCGACGGTGACGAAGTTGCTTGGAGGCATCTGTCCTGCGATCGAAGTCGCTCCCGCGATCAAACGACACCATCACCTCAATCAGGCCTCTGCAGGCTTGAGCCATGCCACTCCCCTTGCTTTCTCGTTGTCCTCACTGGGCGGCAAGTGGAGAGGTCGAGTTGCAGCTCGCTCCCAGTACATCAGGCTGCGAGAACTGACACCTTCGGCATTGTCTTGCAGCGCCTGATGGAACGCCTGAGCAGTCTCGTCGAGGCCAAGTATGCGAAGGCTACGAATGATCCGACTGATGCGTAAATGATTGTGGTCGACGCGGGTCAGCCAGGTGTTCTGGGCAAGCTTGCGGAAGTCTGGCTTTGGCTCCAAGGCGGGAGCAGCTGCGTCACCTGCGACGTTGAAAGCGTAGAAGTCTGCCATGCGTGTGAAGGCACGGAAGAGCTGGCTGCGGAGTTCCTCACTCTCGAGAAATGCCGTTCGTGTACCCTTGTTGATGAGTGGCGCGTCTGAATGAAGCACGATGTTAGCTGCCGTATATGTAGATCGCGCTCCTGCACAAAGTTACCTGGGTTGACCGGCGAAGGCTCTGGAAGTGGGAAGAGGACCTGAATGTAGTCGTGATGATATTCGAGCTCTTCGTCGTTGAGAGAAAGAATGGCGTCGAGAGTGCGACCTTCTTCGTCTTTGGCCGCTTCTGCGCCATAGAAGCGCACGATGAACGGCTTTGGCTTGTCTTCTGGTGGAGCCATAGTCGATGTGAGTCGAACACCTGTATCCACGACACGTATTGTTTGGCAGAGGGTGAGCGGACTTGGCGATGTCTTTTGTGGTGAGGCTATGTATCGTCTTGCGGAACGAAGTGGCTGTCGCGTCAAGAAAAGTGCTAATTGTAGCAAACGGCGCATGAAGAGGAAAGCGCGAGTTCATGAAGTGAGCTGGACGCTTTGACGCGGTCAGTTGCATTCACTTCGCGATAGGCATGTGGCCTGGCCTGTTGTTGCCTGAGGTGCGGTATGAATGCGACGCGCTTCATGGAGGTTGCGGACCGAGCGGGCCTACCTTTTCCGAGGACAACGACGAAGATGTGTGTGACGCCACAGCACCATTCGCGCCCGTTAGATGGACGTGCAAGGCTGCGAAGTGTGGAAGGAGCAAGGAGTGGCTGCTGCAGTTGAAGGTGAGAGTTCCCCCTGTGATCTGCGTCATGGCGGCAGGAACCGCATCGCCGACCACCACCCGACATGGGCCTGAGCTTCGAGCTTCAACGGCACCTGCAGGCAGACAGCCACGTTCAAAGCGGTCGCATACACTATTGCGCCCAAAGAAGCAACCCTCGCTCCGACGGCATCGACCCTTCACAGTTACACCGACGTGATCGCGAGGCGAACATCCAGGCAGCATGTGGGACGACGAGGACAACAATCCATACGGTTCATTCGTTCGTCGAGACTCTGAGACGTCCGACATTCAATCTCCCACCGAACGTTCGTGGCACTGCTCGTAGTGTTGTGGTGATGTTGGTGACTAACAGCGACAAGGCTTCAACAGACCCTCGACCCCTCCATCAGGCCACTCCTCGCCCGATCAAACACCTCAGTTTATCTCACGACCAAGCGATCTCAGCGATGAAGAGCTCGACGATGATCGACACCAGGGACCAAAGGTACAGCCAAAGGAAGGTGGTTACGATAGCCGGATAGAACAGATCCTCTACGAGCATCCCGACCTGGAAATACAGATCACACACGCCGGCAAGAACACAGAAGGCGGAGGTGGCTTTATTACATACACCATAAGGACTGGCGAGATCGAAGTTCGAAGACGATATTCCGAATTCTCGTCGTTGCGACAGGTGTTGGTCAGCCTGCATCCCACCTTGATCGTTCCTCCGATCCCCGAGAAACACAGCATAGCAGACTATGCCGCGAAGCCAACCAAGGCCAAGGAGGATGTTGGCATTATCGAGCTGAGGCAGCGGATGCTCACGACCTTTCTGAACAGGTGCAGGCGCATGAAGCAGATTCGGGAAGATGGAGTCTGGTGGAGGTTCCTCGATCCCAACGTTAGCTGGAGTGAGGTGCTACACTCGCATCCTGCTGCCAGTGTCCCCAAGAACAACCTCAAGGCCCCGCCTCTCGACCCGGCCAATCCGACACAAGGACATCAGTATCTACCAGTACCATCTCAGAGTGCCAAGTTGAGATCCTCCTCGGGCTCGTCAGCCTCTGGCACGCCTACCTCTCCCCCAGCGCAGGCTGCGTTGCCGTCCGCTGCAGCCCACACCACTCCCCAAGTACAGTACATGCGCTTCCCACCGCCGTCACAAGAGCTCAGCGAAAGCGACCTTGATCCATACTTCTCCGCGTTCGAGAACAGCTCGAAGGAACTGGAGACACTACTGACCGGCTCGATGGAAAAAGTCAATACGCGCTTGTTGAGACACATGTTCAGCCTTGGTGATGACTTGATGGATCTCGGCGCACGATACAATGCCTTTTCACTATCAGAACAATCTGCAAGTGTGGCGCATGCGATCGAAAAGGCTGGCCAGGCCTGCGATTTCACCTACATACAGTCTCGCGACCTCGTCTCATTACTCAGCGCTGGTTTTGCAGAGCCTATGAGAGAACATTCGCAATTTGCTAGCGTTGTACGGAGCGTGTTGCGGTACCGGGTCCTCAAGCGGGTGCAAGAAGAGATGACGCGTGACGAACTCGAAAAGAAGAGAGCCAGCCTGGAGCAGCTCGAACGAAGCGAGCTGGAAGCAAACCGAATTGAGCAATATATGACATCCTCCGGGATGCACGATGCGCCCAGAAGGAGCACTAGTAGTGGTGGCAACCGCAATAGGCCTGCTTACAACGACCCCGATAATGCATCAGTCGACAGTGATTTTCCGCCAAACGTTGGCAATGTACCGAGTGCATCACAGGGCGAGTCTCAAGAGAATCACCCATACACGAGTCCGCCAACGTCGCCTGCAAACAACCATAAGCGAGCTGCAAGCGGCATCACCAACAAGATCTTCGGCCGGCTGACACACGCAATACAAGGTGTTACCGATCAAGATCCTGAAAGAGCACGTAGAGATCAGCTTGGCAAGACCAAAGAAAGTCTAGTACACTTGGAGCAAGCTCTCGAAGTGTCGCAGCGCGATGTCAAAGATGCAAGCTCGGGTGTTCTGCAGGACATGAGGCGATTCCAGGGTCAGAGGGAGGACGATCTAAGAGATTACATGGTTAGTATTCAATGCTCATTACTGATGTCCAACGGCATACTGACTCGTACTACAGCTCAATTTCGCGAGAGCCCACGTCGAGTGGTCGAAACGAAGCCTTGACGAGTGGGAAAAGGCGAAGACTGAGATACACAAGATCGAAGTCAAGTGAGGCGCACTAGCGCACTGAAATTGCAATAATGCTAGTAATGATCCCCAGCAGGCCGCTGAAAGAATGCTGTTGGTACGGTCCTTGAAGCTGAGGCATCCTGTCGCTGCACATGGTCTGATACATTTTCTCTGGCATTACCTTTCCTTGCGATTTCACGACTTTGACCGCGCGAGCCGCCTCAGACCTGCCCGCACGAGGTCTTTCTCCAATTTCACCTGCACCCCTGTGGAGGACAGTCTCTCTTCGAAGCTTACAAAGGCGGTATGACAGCTCATATGCGCTCACCGTAAGCTCCCTTCGGAGCCTGCCGATGTATGAACCTAGAACTCGATCAGATGTACCGCCTCCCCAACCGGCCTTGTTGGCGTCGTTCTCGCTGCGATGCAATACATCACACCAGCCAGGCGCATTGCAATGTACTGCACATCATGCGCATGGACGCTTCATGCAGCGCACCACCCCACACTTGCGCAATTGTTCATAAAGTCCTTCTTGTCGGCCCTCCTCCTCATGCTGCTCATGGAGCCTTCGTCTTCAGCTGCACCCCGTGCCATTTCTTGATCTCCTCCCCCAACACCTGATTCACTAGCCGATGCTGCTTGATCACGGGCAGTCCGGCGAATTTGTCGGACACAATGTCGATGCCGTACATGGACCCGCAGCCACCGGAGATGTCTTGCACTTCGAGTTTGGTGGGTTGCAGCCCTTCTTGAATGAGCGTGAAGACTTTGCGTTCGCCTTCGGAGAGGTAGTCGGGGGCTTGGACGGCGGATGCGGTCGAGTAGAGTTTGATGGATGCCCTCATGGTAGACGTGAAGGTTTGGCGGAGAGGTGTCGGTGCTCTGAGGATGCGTGGGAGGAGGTTTCGTGAGGCCATGGTAGGGTGTCGTTCGGAGGTTAGAGAGGTGCTCAGGCAACAGTGTGTTTTGATGTGAGCGTCGAGTACATGTAGTGTTGCAGAGTTGCTTCGTTGATGAGTCGAAACACTTTCTGTTATTGACATCACCTCGGCCGCATTGGATCTCGGGAGTAAGCAGAAATTCCGCGAAGCCGCACGGCTACTCGCGTCACGTCTCACGTGCTTCTGGGTTCCAGTGGATCAAGTCAAAATTCGGTGCGAAGTCCGTCTCACACAGAGAACCCTGCAATTCTCCGCTGCAACTTGGTCTCAACCTCACCTCTGCTGAGAAACGCTGACAAAACATTTTCGCCGTCGCCCTCGTTCTGGCCGCCCAGTGTGCATACTGTGCACACTCCTCCAGCCGCTGATCATATCGCGCATGTTGACGCACGTCTTGTACATGTACTTTGTACACTGCCGTCGCCGTGCTTGGCGGACCCCACGCTTGACAGCAGCAGTCTTCAACGGCACAATGATCGCCCCAACACCCGCCGGGTTCGAGGTCGCAAAGAGGTACGTACCGCTTCGATCAGGGCGTGCATGCTAGCCAATGCGACTTCGCAGCATATCGCGGGCACCTGCGCTGCCTATCGGCGAGATGATTTTCTTCACAGTTCGTGCACTTCAATGGCGCGCAGTGCTATCGCTCGCCCTCGGCGGCTACACATGACCCTGCGTCAGATTTTAGTCTTGGGATTGCCAACCACGAGCCCGCAGCGCGTCTCAGACGCATGAGCAGGGCCGCGTTCCACATGCTTGTATACAGGACCCTGCTTTGCGTGATGCCGCGTGCTATGGCTGCTTTTAGGCATCGTCTACGGAACCATGCACCGCGCTTGCGTCGCAATCCGCCGGACAAGGCAGCGGGTATGCAAGCCTTGGACCCTCGTCTGCAAACTGCGCATTGAAGGAAGGACTACATTCTGGGACCCGTTTGCGGCAGACCTTCTCCACTGTGTACATCTCACTCTGTAAATTAACTTCGACGCTTCTCCAGACCCAATGCAGAGCTGAGATTGCCCATGGAGACATGCATTTCACATTGAATCTGCGAATAAAGTTAAGGTCGGAGTCCGTGCTGCTCGTAGGGTTTCATCGAAAGAAGCAGGTGACCCTGCTAGCTGAAGCGGCGCTATCCAGAGTCTTGACTCTTGACAGGCGGAAAGCTATCTGGGTAGCATAGTCGCACCTAGTCCTGTCGAGCGGATGCGTTCGATGGGACCTGTCGCGGAATTTCACGGTGCGAGGCTGAAGGGATGAATAAACTCTCTGGTGCGTCAAGACCCTTGTTTCTCGTCGGTACAGCTCAAGGTGGCTTGGACCTATCCTGACAACTCCTGACATCCATTAGCAGGTGCCGCAACAATGCTCCTCATGGCAGCTCATACGAGCCTGGTATCAGCACTGCTGCATATATCATGCTGTTCAACATCGAAGGAATATTGCATCATCGTCGCTGGAACCACAAGACACGACTAGTCGCATCGTACAGGTTGAAAGATTAGCGATGAATCCAGGCTCCCCTGTCAAATCACACCACCAGGGTCTCACAGCCGGAGATTTCGGCTCTCATGGCGTAGCCATCCCTGCAGATACAGTAGCTTGGAATTGGCGCTCTCAACCAGCAGCCACGACAGCGAAGCTGGTCGTGTAGTGGCGCTTTCACATGCACACAAGCTGGGGTACAGCTGCTGTACGGTATTCGTGTGAAGCTATGAACTTCGTCTTCCGATGCTACAGCATCAGATACGAAGATCAGCCGTTCGTTTCTGTCATTGTACCTATTCCTTCGCGCAGGCATCTCTCTGAGGTAAGCGCCGGGACTGGAGCACTGTGTAAAGGTTGATTGCTGGTGTCCGCACGATTCGCGTTGCCACCACGGCAGAGCGCGGTAGTATGCAGTCGGGCCGAACACGAGGATGGGAGTTGTCGAGGGACCACAGCAAGATCATGAACAATACCCTGGTTCCGCATGCATCTTTGTCGACTGAGAACGAAGAGCATGGGATGTGACCCTGGGCACATCGTTTATTCGCAATGCAATGCTGTCACTATCGAGGCTGCAGGCTTGAGCTGCGAAGCAACCTTGCACTGTAATAGGCGCCTGTAGCACGTTTCATGACATCGGCAAAGCACGGAGCAGAACATGTCGGCATACCAGCAATAAAGAAGTGTGATTCTCGTCTGCACGAGCACAGAAGGCGGAGTGCATGCTGTCGTGAAACAGGTCATCTCACCACCATTGCATCGCAGCCCGTCGGCGAAGTGATGCATTATCAGAACAATTAGACAATGCAGATCAGTATTGATACCATGACACCTCTATCAATACGAAAGCCTCACATACCTACACGTGCAAGTCACTCCGCGCATCATGCGTTGTAGAGGCTTCCCCTGGTCTGATGTGCAGAGAGCTTGGAGACGTTGGAGGAGTCGAGACAGGCATTCTCCGCATTTCATCGGAACCCAAGATCCACTCGTTGGTCGTTGAGAATGTTGTCTCAATCGTGTTGAGATGTCTGCAATCTACTCAACGGCGTGTAGTATTGAAATCTTGGAACCTTTGCAAGCTTTCCCCACATTCTCTGACAGTGTGATAAGGATGGCGTGGATGTGAGGGAACCTTAGTAGCGTGGGTGACGAAGTAAACGGCCAGGCTGGGAGTCAGTGCGGGTCGGCGTCGTGGTTTTGCGCCATGGACTGTGGATCGCATGCTGTACAATGAGGTTCGGGGCGTTTGAGTGTGAAGTGTCAGGCTTTTTTGAGCACGCGGGATGTACTCAAATTGGTACTCCGGGGTCGTTGGTGTGACCTACTATTCTCACTAAGGCTATGGCGGTGCGTGATTACTAACATCTGATAGCTCGTGGAGTCGTGCTGGCCGTGTGCTCCCGTGGTCTACGGTGGCATCGAACAGCGACCAGAACGAGGGCATACCTGGCATTTCCCTCCACGCTGCGAGTATCGTCCTTCGTCTAGTGACTTGATGGTTCGATTCGTAAGGAGGTTCTCGAGACGAAGAAGAGCTGGGCTCTGCAACGCTTGAAGTTCTATCGCGTCGAGCAAGATGTTTCCGTGCATGGACTTGCTGATCGTCGGCGCTGGCGGTAGCTCTGAACAACAGTAGCACCGTACCGTGCTGCTTGCAGAACGGTTCGCAGCCGCTGGTACCGAGCTCCTGCACCAGGTCCTGTGTGGCACCAATGTTTCATTGTCGTCTTGCGAAGGGCTGTTTGTCGACCGTCAGTAGTAGTCAACCAACCATTCAATGCCCCTTAAATCCTCCCCTTGGCCTTCAGCGTGTGAAGCTTGCTTACTCCCCCTGACCGGCTGAAGCCTATGCCAATGATTCATGCGGGAGAATCGCTGTTGGTGCCTAGTTCAGTACCACAATTGTGCTAGAAGTCGATGATCATCCACAAGCTGCGAGCTCCCCGCATTGAAGGCTCTGGACTGTGGACTGCGACGAACCTTGGAAGTGCATTGAAGGTTCCAAATAGAGTTTTGGTCAGATGGCGGTGAAGGTGAGGTCAAGATCTGTGTGAGGCTGTAGACGTACGCCTGATGTGTCACTTCTCTCGCAAACATGTCCAAGTCTTGTTCCACTCCGAGAGAGCAGAGGCAGAATATGTGTGGCGCGGACCTGAGACGACTGACTTAGGTGCCACGTTGTTGCAGATCATTGTCTCGGGCCTGAGAGCGGGGTACATGTGGCTGGTGATGGACGCTGCGAGCCTGCGACTGTTTTCACATCTTTGTGCTTGGGCTGTTCATACTGATCTAGCATATTTTGCGGCCAACTGTGTGGCCGCGGGAGGAGATGCAGCCGGTGCTTCCATAAGTGCTGAGGCAGAGGCTGTGATGCGTGTTCGCGTGATCAGGCCATCTTCGACATTCTTTGCTTCGTAAGTACCCACGCCAACGGATCGGACTTCGCTATCGCGCTGTGTTCGAAGATGAGCAGAGCCGCAAGTTGACATCGAGCTAGATCTAGCAAGCATACCAGCCAGGCTTCCTTACCTGAAATAGGTATTTGCGAACAGTCATCGTCGATATCGCAGATTAGTAGAATATATAGGGCGTGTTGGGTTGCAAGCTTCACAGTTCTTGCTAGCCGGCTCAAGTCCATCGAGATTCCCTGCGAGCATGTTCCTCTACCGGTAGGATACACCGGATGCAGGTTGTCGTAATAAAGTGATGCGATACGTGATAGTATGACATACCATCACAATTCTATGCAAGAGTCCCATGGCTGGCTTAGGGCATTTTGTCACGCCGCGGAGTCCCGCGGGCATTGCGAGTTGAGCTATGGCGTGAGATAACGCAAGTCCGCAGAGCACCGCCTCATCCAAGGTCGGCGTACGAATCCCCCTACCTTGCACAGTAGATGCAGAGCTCGTTCAAAGCCCTGGGCTTGAGGCTACCAGTCAGTGAGTCGAATTCACTCCGCGGTGTGGTTTCCATAAGGCGCCGCGTCTCTCCAGGACGCCCCGAACCGCGACAAGATGGAGGTGGATTCATTGATTGTCGCGGTGGAGCAGAGATTTCACGACGAGGATCCTCTAGCCGCGCGGACGTCAAGCCAATTACGGCTCGCGACGAGTGTATGGGCCAACAGTTTGCTTGCCCCACACTCATGTCGCACACAAGCCACACTCCGGACATCGGACGCCGGCTGTCGATGGTTGTCTCTGGCCGATCTGACGGGTGACAGGCTTAGGGTGCACAGGTTGTGTCTGACGGATCCGACGGGTGACAGGCTTAGGATGTGAAGGCTTGATACGGCGAAAGCGGCAGCGACAGCGACAGCAACATCTTCAACCTCATTCCGTTTCATGCTGCTATACGGTGGTGACACGAGCGGAAAGTAAGCTGCCGTGCGGCCATGCACCCATGCTAGTGAGCGGTCAGCGTGTCGGCATCGAATCTTCTTCGGTATGGCCATCCCAGCCAGTGTGTATCGCTCTGCTGGCTGACGGCATCTCGACAAAGCTTAATCTGGGTATCCTGGCCTGCACTTGCCGGGAAGTAGTCTAGTGTGCTTGCAGGTACCGTGTCGACGCCACATCGCGGATCCAGCAGTTCCAAGGAACACGGCTGCGACAGTGCGGCGGGGGACGTTGGAACACGGCGATGACGACCGTTGTGAATGTCAGTGTCGAGTGAGGAATGTCAATGCGGGCGGCTGGCTGCGAACATCGTCCGGACTCATCACCATCAGGCGATATGAGCTCACAGCGTGGTATGAGATGACGAGACGTGATGCTGAAGCGGAAGCGGAATGCGCAAGACTGTCGCACATTGATCATGTCTGGTAGCAGCGCCGCGTTTCACTCATCACTACCTGATTACAGCAGCAGCTACTGTGGCTCGTGAAGCGTTGCAGTACGTACCGCGAGTAGTCACCAATCCGTACTAGCAGGTATCGCAGCGAAGTTGAGTTTGTCCCAACGAAAGGAATGGATCGTGCGTGCATGCTGCTCTTGCGCGTCGAAGCGCTCGCTTGCCTGTAAGCTACAGTATGTAGGTGTGGAGAACAGAGTCCGGCTCAGGATGCTGGTCGTCCACCAGCGGTTCCGGCGAGCGTGTCTTGGTTGCGAAGGGTACAGAAGTACTACTGCCGCTGGCCTCTCAACACTGCAGATTGCACCTCTCCGCCCAGGCAGGCCTAGACCGGCTGCATTAGTAGTGCGCTCTTGATATACGCAGAGACCCCGGATTGTGCACGCAGTCGTCTCTTGCGCTGTCATTACCAACAATCCTTTGTTGCCCACTGCATCGGCTGGGCATTGACTTGTTGCCTGATCATTCGGCCATTGTTTCCGGCCTCGAAGTGTCCCCCCAACGACATCCTTTTTGGCAACTCGCCAGGACCAGGGCTCTCTTGCCACCCCACAGTCCAAGCGCGCAGCTGCGATTCAGGTTGAGAAATCCGCCTGCTCACATATATCCTACTGCCAACGACACCCACTGCCTGGCCGCAGTGCTCGCTGCTTCCTCAACAGTGCTCCGGAGTGTTGCGTCTGGTCTGCCCGAGGCCACTCTGCACCTTCAGTCCACCACCTGAGCAGAACAGCAACAGCTCTCACTAGCTGAGCACCTGTCTGTCGAGCTGCGTCCCGACGAACCTACGCAGACCGATCTCTCATCACGCTTCCACTTTGTTTGGCGCTGCTTCTTGTATTCTGTGAGTGGGAAACACACCACCTGGATGACGGACTGTTTGATTGGGGCCATCTCATCACCGATGCCAACCAACCATTCACCATTATCATTCAGCCCATCAGACAAAGAGAAAGCCTTGCTGACACATACTCGCGCAGTGCTGTTAATACTTGGATTATACCTTTAATGATCTGAGCGACTCGACGCCTACCATACCCTCCCGTGTACGCGCAGCCGACCCGAAATGCCGTACACGCCCCCATCGCAGCAATCGCCTGCGTCGTCGAAGTCCAGCAGCCCCGTCATCAGCCGGTCGGCCTCCTACCATCAGGACGACAACGTGCCTCGATCGCCGGTGTCGCGTAGGCCACAACCGCCGCGATCGCAATCATCCGCCTCATACCTGCACAAGCATCGACGCTCACCTTCGATACCGAAGGCCGACAATGGCGCCCCACCAACACCGGTCGACCAAGTCTCCGCATTGGACTTTGCAACAATGAACAGCCTCCGCCAATCGCCTCCGCCAAGGAACAACCTTCGTATTCCCACGGGCGCCGTAATATCACCGCCAGACTCCTCGGAAAACTCAGATGGCGACGAAGGCAGCAACGAGAGAGGTCGAGAGCTGGAGAAGAATTGGGATGAGTTGCAGCAAGCTGTGCGAGCGCTGCCACAGCAAAGAGAAGGATCGCCCGACAAGATTGGCAAGCAGCTTTCACTGCAGACAAAATCGGAGCCCCATTCACAAGTGACTTCACCTACCGCGTTATCAGCTGAAGCTCGCAAGATCTCGCACTCCCGCTCGTCAACCGAAACCAAGATCATGCTCAAACCCCCAACATTTTCGGAATCACCGACACAAACATCGGACGACAGTGAGGAAGACGACGGAAATCCATTAAAGCCTGCCCTGGTACGGAAGAAGTCCGGCGAGCTTGTGAAGCCCGCGTTGAGGCCGTCGTCCAGACGGCGTTATTCGAGCATGCCTGGAACGCCGACCTACTCGAAATCGGTACACTTCAACGACAGCGACAATCAGACCCGACACTTTCTGCAGGTGGACAAGCCAATTGCCGTCAGTGCAGGTACATCCCCCGTTGAAACATATGAGAGCGAGAGCGAGTTCCCGTTCACAGACGAAACAGCCAAGCCCGGACTCGAGATCAGAGTCGCCAACTTTCCCGAAGACACCTTCATCCGGCGAATCAAGCCTGTCCGACTGGAGCGCATCTTTCTGTCTGCCGACAAGACCACGCTGGTGGGCACATGTGCCGTGCAGAACATTTCGTTCCAGAAACTCGTTGTGGCCCGTTTCACTCTTGACTACTGGAAGACAACCTCTGAAGTGGCCGCCGACTTCAACCACGATGTTCGTAGTCCACCGAACGATGGTTGCGACCGCTTCAACTTCCACATCAAGCTTACCGATCAAGCCAATATCGACAACAAAACTCTGCTGTTGTGCATACGCTACGATGTTGGTGGCCAAACGTTCTGGGACAACAACGACGGCACAAATTACCAGGTGGACTTCAGCAGAAACCAGCCGGAGAAGAAGCAGGTCAAGAAGGCGGTGCAGCACAGTCCCCTCGGCCAGCGCCCGCTGAATGCCATCCCTCGCAGCAGACACAACGTATCATCGCCTCGAGGCAGGCAAGAGTCGGTCGATGATGACTTCGTCTCGCGACTCGATACCAGCTCCGCCTACAGCTTCGGAACGCCATCCAAGTTCCTGGGCGACTCACCTTCAAACACCATCAAGTTGAAGCCAAAGTCCAAGAGGCCAACTTTCCCAGTCAGTGATCCTCCTACCGCCACCAACGGCTTGGGCAGTCGATACGACTTTGGCAACTCTCTGTCTGCCGCCTTGAGCTCCGCGCAAGACAAACTTGGACACCAGAGAGCACTTATGAATGGTTCTGGTCCCGAGCTAGCTGGAGGTAGTTACTTTCCTCTGGGTCCTGTTGACCGTGTGGAGCCAAGCAAGCCCGAGATCACCGAGCGACCAGAAGCCATCACTTCGGATCGGCCTGCAATGGGATCAGAACAGTACAAGGATCTCGTTCAGAAATTCTGCTACGTAGGTTCCAACCGCAATCCCACCACACCTGCAGCCAAGGTCAATTAGGAACGACCCAAAAGCTGACCGCTCCTCTCAGTTTACACCGGGTACTGGACTCGGCAAGGTAGCCTCGCCTTTGCAAGCTAGCGCTCCCAAGTCTACTTCCTCGCAGCAGCAAAAGTCTTCTCCAAGCACGGATGGTACCCAGGAGGCCGAGCTTGCCAGCTCTTCGGACCCTTCTGCTACAAGCTCTCCGGTTGTACCCACGATCGCAGCCAAGGACCGAGCCTCCTATTCCCCAGCTTTGACACCATTCATGTCTCAATCCCAGTCGCCAGTCCCGACTACGGGCCAGGGCTTGGGATCACGGTCGGCATCACCAATTAGCTTTGGATATCCTTATCGCAGCAGCCACCGCGATGGATATCTTTCTGATACCCCGACACCAACAGCGATCCTTGGTTGACATACCAAGTTCTGATTAATACGACATTCCTGCATCTCGCCTCTACTCGACGTCGAACACGAAGCATGCAGCAGCGTCGTTACAATCATGTTTCCACGAAATACGATATCAGCGACAATTACTTCGCTCGTTTGCTACTGGGCTGTGTGGCTCAACAGTATGGCCACAGCAGACCGGTGGCAGACGATTGTTTTACTCTTGCACTTTTAGCGGGTTTGTGTTTCTCACGCAAGGCGTTCAAGCATAGAGTTGTGTTTTTACCTGGGTTTCATTCACTCGGCACGCGTGCTGTGGTGCGCAAGTACGGTCGGCGGTGGTGTTTTGCATGAAAAGTTGGCAGAGAGGCCCGTACTTTGCGACATGGTGGATGATACCGTGCATAGCTGGCATGGACACCATCATGCGGTGTTTTTGATGATTTTCGACTGGCGGCGCTGGCGATGGAGCGAGGTGTGCAGTTTGATTTGTGGACGAAGGCGTGGCTGTAGTCCTGAATTCCCTCATCTCGCTGCGCGACTGAGCTGGTCGGATATAGGATGAATTGAAGAACACTCTGCATCCAGCATTTACTCTCTGTTTCTCTCATCGCAGGTGTTTCTATCTGCGATCGCCCTGCATGCCGTGCACCGTGAGCCATGGTATTGGCTCGCCATGATCCAATGGTTCGAGGAGCGGCCATGCTCACGTGGGAAAGGACCCTTTCAAACATGCCGGATCGTCATTGAACCTCACTTTTCTCACGGCTCATCGATCTACCGACCTTGCGACTTCGGCTGAATGCCATTCGGTATGCCAGCATGAAACAGTGTAAACATGAATGTCGGCACGCATTCGTGATTGACTCAATGTAATACATATATTCCCCTCCTTCTCTCGATCTCACTGCATCACCACGAAACCAGTACCCTCCCAGCTTATTCGACCAACCCCGCCATCATGCCCTCCAACACCAACTCCTACCTATCCCACCCCTGGGACGTCATCATCGTAGGAACCGGCGCAGCAGCCCTGACCTCTGCCCTCTCCGCCGCCACCTCAGTTCCAAACTACTCGCCCTCCATCCTACTCATCGATAAAGCACCAGAAGAGTGGGTTGGTGGCAATGGATATTTTACAGCAGCCGCTTATCGAACGCAACACAACGGTCTGGAAGATATTTTGCCTATCGTGTCGAATGTACCGGAGGATTTGAAGGATAAGATTGATCTTCCGGCTTATCGTGCTGCGGATTTCGAGGGTGATTTGGAGAGGGTTACGGGGGGAAAGAGTAGCAAGGAGCTGGGACGGTATGTCGTGGAGGAGAGTCTGGAGACGGTGAGGTGGTTGAGGAGCGTGGGCGGGGTGGATTGGTGGCTAAGTTTCAGGAGGTACGTGTCGTTTTCACAGGGTGGGAGCGTTGAGGCGCGGCAGGGATGGTGAAGTTGTGCTTGTGATGCCCACAGCACGACGCGTTGCGTATCATAATCTGCTAGGTTGTAGAGCACAGCTGACACCCTTCTCTTCGCAGACAGGCTTATGAAGTCAATGGAAGATGGCAGTTCTGGGGCGGATTACATCTGACTGTTGAGGATGGTGGGAAGGGACTGATAAGAAGTCTTGTGAAAGCAGTCAGGGATCGAGGGTGCACGATTGCTTTCAATACCTCTGCGAAGAGAGTCTTAACTGATGAGAGCGGTGCTGTCTCTGGTCTTGAGGTACGTCCTTCGATCATCGGAGTTGTCAGGCAGTGGTCTGGACAATGTTGGAGCGCGAGAGGCAGGCGCGGCTTGAAACGCTGCGCTCCAATCGCAGCAGGATCTGCTGAGGCAGCGCAGTGGTCCCTTGAGGTGTGACTGATGTGAGACAGGTCGAGAGCGCTGGAAGAACACATCGGCTATCAGCCAGATCTGTGATACTGTGTGCTGGAGGCTTCGAAGCAAATCCTGAGCTTCGAAAGAAGTGGATGGGTACTGGCTGGCAACTGGCACATACGAGAGGGACACCGTACAACACGGGTGACATGCTCCTAGAAGCGATCCGTCTCAATGCCAAGGTCGTTGGAGACTTCAGTCCAAGTGGGTGCCACAGTGTAGCATGGGACGCAGACTCGCCTCAAAACGGTGGCGACCGTAAAAAGACGAATGAGTTCACCAAGTCGGGGTATCCATTGGGTCTGATGCTGAATGCAGACGGCAAGAGGTACGTATCGTTGGAGAGTCAAGGGCATCGAACAGTGGTCTATCCGAAGACACAAAGCGCGAAACAGCCATTGCTCGGCGCGCTGCACTTCAGACCTAGCGTTGACTTGGGCCAACGCAACATGATCCTGAAGTATGGCTGACGTGTATCTCTCTGTAGATTTGTGGACGAAGGCGTTGATCTCCGCAACTATACCTATGCCAAGTTCGGCCGAGCGATTCTAGAACAGCCAGATGCCATTGCCTTTCAGGTTTGGGACAAGGACGGCCAGAACTGGCTTCGACAAGAAGAATATCGCGATGAGATCGTCCGCAAAATTCGAGCAGACAGCCTAGAAGAGTTGGCCGAGAAGCTATCGCAAGACGGCCTGAAGGATGCCAAAGGATTTGTGCGCAACCTTAAAGAATATAACGAAGCCGTCCAGGCGCACCGGGAGGAATATCCAAATGTCCAGCTGAACCCAGCCATGAGAGATGGTAAGTTACTGACCGCACGAGCTGCAACGGGCATGCGCCTTACCCCATACCCAGCACCAGGTGCTGAGATATTGCAGCATGCTTCTCATGAGTATGGCTGACTAGTCTGCCCTTGTAGGTCTGTCGACGCAATCGTCTCGAAAGCAGCTTACGCTCGCAAAATCGAACTGGGCAATTCCTGTTACGAAGCCGCCCTTCCTGGCAGTGAAGGTGACGTCTGGCATCACCTTCACCTTTGGAGGACTTGCTATCAATCCAGAAAATGCTGCCGTCCTACGCAACGATGGATCCGAAATCGAAGGCCTGCATTGCGCAGGTGAGATGGTGGGTAGTCTGTTCTATGGCAATTATCCTGGTGGAAGTGGTTTAACAGCTGGTGGTGTGTTTGGGAGGCGAGCTGGCCGAGCGGCAGCATCAAGGGCACAGCAGGCGACTCCATCGTCGAAGCTGTGAAGCGCAATTGCCCAAGTTGTGCTAGCTTGTCGATGTAGATGAATGAATGTATGCCTGTCTGTTAGTACCACATCAGCATATTAAGGAGGAACGGAATCGGACGTTGCTCGCGTGTCGTCCCTCTTCGAGATGTTGTCAAGCGTGTGTAGCCGACATATGGATGCAAATAGCATGCCACAGACAGAGGCAAGGAACGTTGTGGTCGTCTGTCCCGCCGTTATTGTCTGCTGGGGTCGTGTCTGTCACATCAACACGGTTGCATACTGCTGCAAGACCCATTTGCGTTCGTCACGCGTTACACAACTCGATCGGGGTTGTGGTTCATGCTGAAGTTTGAGCTTCGGCAGAGCACAGATCTATGCATAGCGAAGATGCTTGCAGAACACGCGGTGCTTGCCAGCATCCCACACAGCATCGATCGGGGAGATCGAGTCAAACGGCAGATCTGAAAGGAGGCCAAGGATTACAACGGCACGCAGTCTTGCTGACGAGGTCGTAAAGCATCGATACACGTCCAGTCACAGCCTTGTTCGTTCGTGTAGTTGAAGAGCAACACGAAGCGGACTGCGGGCCTTGTCCGATTCAAGGTTTCGATAGCGATTTGCGTGGCCGCTGTAGCCGCTCGCGCTTGACTCGATGCGAGCAAGGCATGCTGAACCTTGAGCGGTGAGCGCATTCCCCCATGCGCTTCACGAACCGGGAACGCAGCGTTCACAGCATCACCACGCAAATGTGGGAAACAGGCTCAGATGAGGCTGGTGCAGATGGCGGTGCCAGTGTAGCCAAGCCCAAAGGTCGCAGAAGGCAGGCGGCCACGTTGTGAGAGGCTGCAAGGGCGATGTAGCGCGGAGCCGGTAGTGTGCAGGTGCGTGTAATTGGCTCCTGGAGCGGAAATGAGCAAGAGCAAGAGCAAGCTCAGACCTGCACACAGCGCGCAGAGCTGCCCGCCGCGCTGCACGCCTCTCTTCTCGACCTCATCGGCGACCTCATCGTGCGCGTCACGTCTGGAGCACAGCATTGGCATTGACCGATCCTCGTTCGACCTTCGACCAAGCCCTCCCGCGCCACAGCGACAACATCTTCATCGACGGCCGCATCTTCCACCGCCAGTGCGACCCGAAACGCCGCTCCGCCCCATCTCGCCGAGCCACCACCACCCTGCCGACCACCACCACCTCGACTTGTTGACTCTGCCGCCGCCATTCGCACAGCAACGGCGCCGTCCGCGAACATTGCGATACTGTTGCTGCGCGGAGACACTCGACTGCGCCGGGCGAAACTCGTGTTTCCGGGTCCAGCACGAGGTCTCTCGCGCATCCGTCCGTTTTCCACACTCCCGCCGTCCACAGCACCACCACCACCGTCGTGAATGCTCTGCCGGAGCCGCGAGCACAGTCAATGAGTCAACCGGGCGCGCAGCCCGTCTCGGGTGCGCCAGAGCAGGGTACGTTCATTCACTTCGCCATGGATGTGCGAAACATCACATGCACGCACTTGAGGCTGTCACATGAAAGCGGGCGCACGTGAATCTGCGCATTGGCGAGTGGCATGCCAAAGCTAACATCACTCGTCCAGACTCCTCCACATTACCGCAATCGTTCGTGCCCTCGCCACGGTCGTCGTCGCGAGACCTGCAGACTGACAGCAACAGTGCACAACCCGGTATCTCGAGTACTGGCGCCGCACAGGAGTCGCAAGGTGCAACACTAGGAGTTCCTGGACAGTCTGCACATCCGAGTACCTCTGCACAGACCAGCGATGTAACGCAAGGTCGCTCTGAGAGTATTGGCAGGGGTTCAAAGCGAAGCTTGACGGGTCGACGAAGAGATCGGAGTGCTGGTAGCAGACGGAAAGATGAAATGAACGAGAAGACAGCCACACGGCAGCCGGCTGAGCAACAGAAGGCGCCGAAGAAGAAGGGCGGTCTCTTATCGTTCCTGCCCTGCTGCGGCTCACCCGACAACGATGCAGACTCGCCCGTGCAAGAACCTGCGCAACCGGCCAAGCCCGTCACCAAAACACAAACCGCGAAACTGCAGTCATCAAGCACGCAGCCAAACGCCAGTACCACAGACACCAGCAACACACAAGACTCCAAGGATCCAATTGATGAAAAGACGCCGCAGAAATTGGCCGATTCCCATGGCTCAGGATCTGATGCTGTCATGTCCGAGAAGACCCAAGGTCTTGGCAGCAACAAACCTATACCTGATCTGCCCGCAAATGTGCCCATCCAGTCGAATCCCGAAATCACCCCAATCGGGAGAGAAATGGTTCCAGCCGAGCCTGTAACCGGCCCACCACATATTGTTACTTCAGGGGCATCTGGCGGACCGCTTGACGCCAAAAGCAACAACCCTTCCGTTCTGGTGCAAGCACCAACTCCTGTGGTACCACAGGATGAAGAGGATCCCACCTTCGACCGAACAGCCGAGCAAAAACGGCGCGATGAGGATATCGAAATGGCCGACAGGGAACCATTGACGCAAGCAGAGGCGCAGGAAATAGCGAAGGATGTCGAGGTGTCTCATCACGATCAGGCTCAAGGCTACGACGCGGCAACCTTGCCTCCTCCGCCTCCGTTACCGAAGTCTGACGATGGCACTGTGACACACCAGCAAGAGCGATCGGGAGGTACTTCGATTGCAACCACATCTGAGCACGATCAGCGGCCTAATGCACTCCTGCCTGCCATGAGGCCCGAACATCGAGGACGGAAATGCCTTGTCCTGGATTTGGACGAAACATTGGTGCACAGCAGTTTCAAGGTGAAGGCTACTGTGCTGCGATAGTGAGAAGCAATACTGATGCAGTCCACAGATTCTCCATCAAGCTGACTTCACAATTCCGGTCGAGATCGAAGGTCAGTATCACAATGTCTACGTCATAAAACGACCTGGCGTCGATACCTTCCTCAAGCGAGTGGGCGAGCTTTACGAAGTGGTGGTCTTCACGGCATCAGTATCGAAATACGGCGATCCACTACTGGACCAACTCGACATCCACAATGTCATACACCACCGACTTTTCCGCGAGAGCTGCTACAACCACCAGGGTAACTACGTGAAGGATTTGAGCCAAGTTGGACGTGAGCTTAAGGAGACCATCATCATCGATAATTCACCTACCAGCTACATCTTCCATCCACAACACGCAGTTCCCATTAGCAGCTGGTTCAGCGACGCACACGACAACGAGCTTTTGGATTTGATTCCCGTGCTGGAAGATCTCGCTGGGGATCAAGTGGCGGATGTCAGCATGGTGCTTGACGTTGCGTTATAGCATTGAGCCAAGACTCCAAACAATTGACGGACGACATCGATCCAATGACTCGGCACAACGGCGATCACTTTTGACATCGTTTATTGAGATACCCCTTCGCTTTTCGCAATGGCCGAGAACAGCAGTCGCCTTCCGTAATCACGCATCCAGGAACTACATCGGCAAGACTGCTTAGACACAGCCACACTCTGGAAGCACGAAGCAGGCGCACGAATTATAAATGTACATGACTTTCGCGACCCCTTCTAGCTACGCAAAAGCTACACTGTTTACCATTAGACTGGCATGCACACGGCGAAATCACACATTCACATGGCTTCTGGGTTGGAGGGCGACGAGGCAGGCAGGCGTTGCAGCGAGCTGAGCGAATGGTTTCCTTTGCGGATGCATTTACAATCCATTTGTCACGTGTGGTCCTCTTTTTCCTTTGTAATCATCATCGACCACAGTACATTCGACATGGCGGGCAACGAAAGAATCACTACCACCAAAAATGGACAGGATGGATGCACAATTGTGGGGTTTTCTCCTTTCTTTCCATACGTGGGCGGGTGTTGAGATACCCCTATGGGTTCGTGCTGTCGTTTGTCTGGGTTTGGAAAGTGTTTGTGTATCACCAGAAAAGCAGACCCATCATGCCGTCATTCTCTGAAGAGAGATGAGAAGTGTAGCTAGCCAGGTGGTGAAAGTGTACGAGGCATGTTAGTGAAAGCGGTCTGCGGTCTATGGCAGTGTCTCATATGAGAGAACTTGGCTGAGACTGCCGAAAAGGGCGGATCACTGGCTACGGTAGCTTACAGAGATATCATCACTACTTTTAAACATCTGCAACGCCCTCCGAGTCGGGCAGGTGGCTACGTTCCACGCAAGAGAGCCACACTGTTCAAGCGACAGTCTTTGATGTGGATGTAAAGCGCTCAGAGGCGGCGACCCTCATCACAAACGACAGGCGTGGCGGCGCGCGATTGGGGCCGTTTCAAGGTGCACGGAACTTGGCTATCACATGTATCCTAGCTTCGGTTCGGGATGGGGCTCTCACAGTCACGTCAAACCTGGCTTTCTTCACAACGATCGATCCCCGTCAACCAGTAGACAGATGGTATGAAGCTATTGGCTATGTCCTTCCAAGCATCGGGTAGGCTTCTCCTGCGATATGGCTGGAGGTATGTACTCGCTGCCGGGACTGAGCCGCAAATGAGCTTTGACGTGGTTTTGTTGACAGACGGATGAGCGAACCTGTTGTCGGGAGGGTCTCATGTGCTCCCGACGGAGGTCGGTGCTATGATGCTGGACAGCGGAGCGGTGTGGTCGATGCTTTGGTTGCCTGGCTCAATGGCCATCAAAAGCAAATCCATGGACGTGCTGGACTTTGGTTCCTTATTCGTCCTCATCTCTCATACTCTCGCTGCCTTGAACGATTTCCGTTTCATGACCACATCAGCTACTACCACAAGCCAGAGGACAGCATGTTCTCCCGCTTCGCCAAGCCAGTCCCAGCAGCTGAAGCTCCACCAGCACCCTGCCCACTCATCACCAAGCCGGCAGAAACCATCGTCAAGGCCCAGGATCCCGACAAGACCAAAATCAAAGAAACCGTCCCATTCGCACCAGGAACCCAAGCCACTAAGGCGGCCACCCCTGACCTTTGGCATTGCGGTGAAGAAGGAGAAGGAGCTCAAGATGGTGGGTCGCAATGACACCGTCTGGGCTTTGAGCCTGGTGGCGCTGTTCGCGGCTTGGTTTGGATACTGTGGAGGTGCAGTAGCTTATGGTGTCGTCTTGACTACTGGCTGGGTGTGCGTTCTGCTGAACCCGCTGTTACCGGAAGGGCAAGGCTACTGCTGGAAAGAAGTGATCGTCTTCACTGAGCGGTCACGACAGGTAGGGACGGTCACTAGTGGTGGAACGTTTATCAGCGCAGGCGTAGCACTCAATCCATGGCTTTGTGACTAGCTGCGGTCATTATGTTGCTCTAATCTACATCAGACTCCTTCGCGCCGTTGCGGGCACCTACATTCTTCCAACCTTTCTCTTGGCACTGCACTCCCTCCTCGTGCGTGTGGCACTGGCAGCGATCCCAGGTCGACTTGGCAGCATCCAAGAGAGGGCGATTCTTGATGCGCTCGATGCCGCAATCGATGGCAAAGTCGCGGAACAAGGCCAACCTCTCGTGAGATTGCTTGGTGCCGAGGTGGCGGCCGTAGGAGTGGTAGAAGACCACCAGCTGTTGGAGCTTGGAGTCCTTGCTTGTCTCTTGATAGACGTATTGAATGGCGCCGATATCCATTTTGATGGCCTTGGACATCTACACTGTGTCAGAAAGAGTTCAGTGGCGGAGGACGGAACTTTCCGCGCACCTTAGAGATGATGAGGTCCATGACTCGATTCTGGAGCATAGGTATGATGCGCCGCTCGCCAAAGCACCACAACTTGAACAGCTGTAGGTACTCGAGGGCCTTCCAGTCGTAGGTGTCATCGACGGCCAGCTTGCGATTCGGTGCATAAAGCCAGCGTTTGAACAGGCGGAAGGTCTCCTTGTGTTCCGTAGACAAAGTTATTATTCCTGCCGCTGATGTGCTTGAAACAGTGCACCCAGATGAAGCCTTAGTTTGGAGATGGTACCTTCGGTCGCCTCCACAAACTTCCCTTCGTCGAAGTTCTTGATCGCGGTTCGAAAGTAGCCCGAGTAGAACTTGAGCACACCACGATACATGTCGAAGACCTCCGCGTTCTGATCTTTGCCGACCTTGATGCGAACCGCGAGGTCATAGTGCTCGTAATAAAGTGAGTCAGATTTTGCAGAGGGACGACATATTGCCTGCTACTCACACGTTGTGCTCGATGTCTTCGGTGCTTGGCAGTGTATCAATCTGTTTTGTGGTCACTGTGGAAGTCATCTTGGTGGTGCGCTGTACGGGAGGTCCAGTCGACGATTTCGTATGTGAGTGTGTTGTTTTACGTTTGATCTACGTCAATTCCAGACTGAAAAGTCTGCGGCGAAGTGAGCTCTGCTGTGGCTCCAACCGCGCCTGCATGTGATCCAGTGACGCCACAAATTCGGCGTGTTCCGGCTGGTGACAAGGACGACAGACTCATACCATTACTGGCTACCACGTCTCCTGCTTATACCTGGTATTCTTCTCCATCATGCCCACATACGCTTCTGCCTCTGCCGCATCCATGCCATCACCATGCTCCACCAAGACGTCCAGAAGTGCCTGCCGTACACCTTTCGGCATATTCCCGGACGAGCCACAGACATACACCTTCCCACTCTTCCGCACAAGCGCATCACAGACAGCCTGTCCGTTTGCTTTAATTTGATCTTGAACATACTGCTTAGGTTTCTCTTTGTCTCTGGAGAACGCAGTGCAAACAGTTAGGCCGTCTTTTGCGGCGAAATGCTCCCACTCGTCGCGGCAGAAGTAGTCTGCCTTCTCACTCCTGCAGCCGAAGAAGAGCATGTCACCCTCAAGTGCACCGCTCGACCGTGTGCTCTCGTCGCGCGCCCAGGCGACTCGCTGATGCGCCATAGATCTCATCGGTGCGAGGCCAGTGCCTGGTCCTATCATGACGACAGGGACTTCGAGCTCGCTCGGATGGACGTCAAGGTACCCTTGTTGGATGCCAATGTTGATCTGTTGTTTTGCTTGGAGTGCCGCGGTGTACCTTGTGCAAACACCGTACCGTCGCCTGTACTTGATGATGGGACTCGGCGGATCCACAATCGCGATCAACAGCTGGACTCTTGTGCGACCTGCATCATCTCGGATGAGGTCGCCACCACTGGCTATGCTGAATTGTCGCCCGCGCATGATTGGCAAGATTGATAGTGCGTACTGCCATGGAATCTTGACAAGGGTAAAGTCCATCATGGCTTCGAGGATCGTTCGCTTTGGCCGAGTTGTATAGTCCCATAGCTCATCGATCAGTTCCGGGTTGGCAAGCTCCAGAAGCCGTTCACGTTGATAGGCCTCGTCTTCATCCTCCTCGCCAACAAGATGCGCCAAACTAGCAAAGAAAGATCTTCGAGGAATCGACATAATGTCAAATACATTCTCCAGCAGCCATCTAATCGTCAGTGAAGTGCTCGAGAAGTCCAGGTGCCGAAGAGGTGATGGTGTGGAGGTTGCCTCGCCAGATCCGGAGTCGCTGGTGACTAGACGTAGCGGCTTGTCTGCGATATCCTGCCATCCCATAAGTCCGACGAAGGAATTGACATCGCATGGGAAGTTCTTGGGGTACACTACTGCTACAGCACCGGGGCCATAAGACACTGCTTCTTGGACCCGCAGATCGAGTAATCTAACGTCTTGAAAGTGATCTTTCGCAGTGATACGCTCGTTGTACTCTATACTTGCAGTGTATGCGCCACGGATGGGTAAGAGAGCCGTCGAGGGCGATTCGCTGGCTGCTTCCGCGATACCATTGCCAGAAGTCTTTCCGTTGGCATGCGCTTCGGTGTCAAGATCAAGCTTCCACCTTGGCTCGATGAACACATCGCCCGGTAGTGGTAAGAATCCATCCGGAAGAGGGAAAGACTCCATCAGAGTTGCCTTGAGCGTCACGATCCATTCTCTAAAGCCAGCACTATGTCCTTCGGGGTGTTGCTCGTTACCTTCGCCACGCTCACAGAAAGTCTTGGCACCAAGCTGCACCAAGCGGCCATGAAGCATACGATGTGCGACATTGTATTGCGGGTACGAGCTGTCTCCAAGACCGAACGAGGTGAATCGCGCCTTCCGCATAATGCCAGGCTTCAAGGCACTGCTCAGCAGCTTCTTCCAAAACGCACGTGCATTCTGCGGCATCTCACCTTGTCCTGTGGTGGAAAGTGCAAATACAACCGCGGTCGGCTTCGTGATGTCTTTCAACAGCACCGAGTCCAGGTCGAGTACCGTCGTATGAAAGCGCAACCGCTCGGCCATGCGACCTACTTCTTCAGCCACATCTTGGGCATTGCCTGTCTCTGAGCCGTACAAGACCAAGGCAGTACGGGAAGGAGTAATAGGAGACATGCTGTTGAGACATCAGACGTGTAGCATAAGAGACGTGAATGACTCTTGTATGCGATGACTTTTTCGACGCATCATGAGATATCGGCATACCGTGCGTCAGCCATCACCTCCGCACTCGCCGAGCGTGGCTGGCCTGCCTTTCCCGTTGAGAATGCCCAGCACGATGGAAGGAGCCGAGCGCATCGGGAGAGAGCAGTGCTGACGGTGACTGCCTTAGTTGATCATATCGAGATGAACAAGGTGTCGCATGTGGCAAGAACGTCTGATCAAGGGGCAGGAGGTGAGGCGAATGGAAGCAGGAATGATCGCGTGAGCAGTGTGATTGGTGCTGCTGGCCAAAGTTCGAGCCCTGCGCTTGCCGCTTGGCAGATTTGGGATTTTGGCCATGGCAACGTCTGCTTCTCCCTTTTGCGGACTGCTTCTTGGATGCAACAACACAGTCAAGTCATCGTTCACCCAACTCACTCAATCCATCACAACCCACCGGCCACGTAGCTAGCCAGATCCAACTCTCCGTGAGTACTCCCCTTTCCCGTCCTCCGCAGCACATCGCAGCGTCCATTGCGACTTTCATCTCACAACACTCACATTCGTCGATGGGCGCACACGACTGACCTGGCCATGTGAGCAGCTTGACAATCTTCTGTTTCCACCACACCGGCGGTCCTCAATCTACACACGCAGTACTTCCTCAATCGAAGTACTCACCCCCACCAGACCACACCAAGCACCCTTCGTGTCATCAATCACCGCCGCAACCATGAGCGTCGAAGCTGCTACCGCCCAAATGGCAAACACCACCCTCACCGAGCCAAGCGCCACTGCCGAAGGCGCCTCTGTCGGCGCAGGCGGCGACAAGCCCATCAACGCCTCGCAGAACGAGGCCGTCATCGCCAGTGCCGCCGAGGGCAGGAGACTGTACATCGGAAACCTCGCGTACGCGACCACCGAGGGAGAGTTGAAGGAATTCTTCAAGGAGTACCTTGTGTACGTATGATCCTCGAAGTGGAAAGAGCAAGAGCAAGGGACTAATACAACCACAGCGAAACTACGTCAATTCCCACCAATCCGCGCACCACTCGCCCAGTCGGCTACGCCTTTGTTGACGTATCGACGCCTTCTGAGGCCGAGCGTGCCATCAACGACCTGAACGGCAAGACCATCCTGGACCGCAAGGTCTCCGTTCAGCTCGCCCGCAAGCCCGAGCCAGCTGGTGCCGCCGCACCCGCCAACAACGAGAATGCCGAGGCCGGCGAAGGCCAACAGCGTCGCCGCTCATCGACTCGTGGACGTGGCCGAGGCCGTGGACGCGGCGGTCGTGCTGCCCGTGGTGGCCGCGGCAAGAAGGACGGTGAGAACGGCGAGGAGGAACAGAACGCCAACGGCACAACCGGCCCCACCAACGTTCCAGGCCAGGTCAACGCCCTGACCGCTACCACCAACGAGGCACTTACCACCGAGAACGGCGCCGAGGATGCTCTCACTGTCAACCCAAAGAAGGCCGGAAAGTCTGAGGCGCGCGAGCCACGCAAGCAGCGCGGTCCACCAGAGGACGGTGTTGCCAGCAAGACGAAGATCATGGTCGCCAACCTGCCATATGATCTTCGCGAGGAGCGCGTAAGTCGAGGCATTCGCCCGCATTCTCTGACCTGATATCATGCTAACCACGTTGCAGCTGCTCGAGATCTTCGCCGACTACTCCCCAACCTCCGCCAAGATTGCCCTTCGACCAATCCCCAAGTTCATGGTCCGCAAGCTCCAGGCACGCAACGAGCCACGCAAGGGTCGCGGCTTCGGTTTCGTTACGCTCGCTAGTGAAGAGCTGCAACAGAAGGCATGCAACGATATGAACGGCAAGGAGATCGAGGGTCGCGAGATCGCCGTTAAGGTCGCGATTGATAGCCCAGGCAAGGAGGACGAGGACCCAAATGCTCCAATTGAGGGTGCTGCCGAGACTGATGCTCAGCCATCCACCGCCGAGGGCTCCGCCAACGTGAACACTGCCACCGCATAAGTTTGACAACACCACACCCCCATGCCATTACGACCTGATGCTTCAGCTTCCAAGAGCTTGCGCACATACACATAGTTGGCTTATCCGGCATGGGCATCACACTGCAGTGAGCAAGCGATTGGGTCGCGTCGCGAGGAACATATGGTACGTAGACACGCCTTCAATGACAACAGATCTATGTGACGTTGCCATTGAGGTATCCTTCCATTCTGCACGAGAGCTGTATTCGATGTAGTATTAGATTCGCAAAAAAGAATTGAGTCAACTGGGGCGACCTGGATCTTCCGTCAGCATCATCCTTTCATGTACAAGTTGCTTGCTTCCGTCGGTCAGAGCGACTCCAGACGGGAGAATGCATCTGTCAAAGCTGTCGATTTTCTGACCTTTGCTATACCGACATGGTGAGCACACGAACCTCACCCTCACGTGAGAGGCTGGGTGACGGCGAGTGGGGTCCATACTTTGTTGCAAGGATGGGGTAATGTCGATCAATTTAGCGGAGGTTGCGACACAAATCTTCCTCTGCTTCTTCTTGACTTCTTCCTGACTTCAATGCTGTAAGAACACTACTTCGTTTGCATTGCACGTGCTGTGTCGTTGTGGCAGAGTCCAAACTGGCGGTGCTCATTTCTAATTAAAATTTACATCACATTATGGACGTAGGACACTTTGACAATCCGAAGGACTTTCGCTAAAGGTGGAAGACGGGAGAGATGGCAGTCTCGTGGTGAGACGTCGTGGCGGAGGTGGTGGCATAAAATCGATCTCTACCATCGGAGCTGGTTGCTGCAGCAACAACGTCGACTGTGCTCGTCGTACTGGGCATGGACTTCAGCTGGCGATCGCTACGGAGGTCGCAATACTTCTGTCTGCCATCGCAGCGGGCCATGATACTCGTGTAAGTACCACCACGAGCTTCGGACCCTTCGAGTACCCTTTGATGAGCAAAACTTCACTCGCCACTGAGTGCTGCGGCACGATGTAGCAGGAAAATACATGGTTTGTCTGATACAGTTGCTAGACTACTGCGTTTGCCCGTTCCGCTTCACTTCGCGACATATTCACTGACAAGTCTCATAGGAACACTGACCGCACCACCTCCCAGCAGCACCCATCCTCTTCACCTCATGTTTCCAAAAAGTGCGAAAGAAGACCTACCATCTTCGGTAAGATAGCAGGCCAAGAAACTTCGTCGAATTCAACAACCTCATAAGTAACGCACTGTGTCAAGGATTCTCTGGCAATCACTCTAATTGATACAGGTCAAATTCCGTAGTGGGATTGGAACCAAGTCCTACTGCGGGACCAGCAACTTTTGTTTGCGCAGCACGTTTCTGAGGATCGGCTTTACGTCGAGTTCTAGTCTGCTTGATTGATGGAGAGTATAAGTCCTTAGCGGCATAAATGGTGTTGAAAAGGTGGTCCGGAGATCTGCCGCGCTTCATGTGAATTTGGAGGGCTGCGGAGAGCTGTCTCATTTGCTTTACCAGCTTTTGGGCCCCGCCCGTGACAATACAGCAGCTTGGCTGACACTCGAGGTAGCGAAGCATGGCAGAGTGCTTCACGCACCCCAATTCCATCATTCAGCAAATGTTGAAAGCGCCGGCAACGCTTTCTCGAGGTTGATGTCCATGTCGGGTTTTCGCGATGGCTCGGTCACCTCGCTCATTCAGAGCTTTCGGTGCCCTCTGCCCACTGGAGTTGACGAAGCGTGGCGGTTTTGTCCAGGCAGTCCTCATCTGACTCCTCGAGCTCAACCTCAACAGGGCTGTCTACCCTTTGCCACCTTTGGAACATGGGTAGCCAACCTTGGTGTAGATCCATACATCTGCGGGTCATACGCCACTCGATCTCCTCGAGCATTCTCTGACTCGCTACATCCAGCAATGTACTGATCGGCAATCTGCACACAGAGCGCTGCGGCCGACATAAGACCTCTCGCCTGCAAACGCTTCCCTCCATGGGTAACAGCTCGCGCTGCAACTTCTCCAGAGTACCATCGAAAAGGACAGCCGAGAAGATCGGCCTTTGCCACCCCAGCATCCTGCTCTCGTACACATCGAGAACCATCCTGCTATTGATCAACCCCCTAACCTGATCCGATCCATCGCCAATCAGTGCAAGATTCATCAAAGCAATTGGCAAAACCTCTTCCGGGTCTCGTGGAGACCTCGACTTGGATTGCGCATGGAGGCATGACCACGCCAACCGCCGCAGGAGGTATGCATCCCGCTTCAGCTCAAAGTCCCAGATCTGGCTGAGGTATTGAACGTCGTTCCAGTCGACAGGCAGGGCCAATTCATCTTCGCAGATTATGTGGAGGCCTTGTCTGATGTAGTGGAGGAAGTCTGCGCAGTGCCAGAAAAAGCGGCATGAGGTGATGCGGTTATCTGGTGGAAGTTGTATCCAGGATGCCTGACGCTCCATGTTGACAGGTGGCAAGCTTCGACAGCTTTGTGGGCTACTGAGTCGTTGCTAGCTGTCGGAACTTGGCCTTGGGTGCATTAAGTCGCGGACTTGTTGCCAAGCATTTTCACGTGCTTCGAAATGCATGCCGAATTGTGCGATTATCCTAACATCTGGTAGCAAGGTAATGGTGCGCAGACGATCTCACGAGGACCCTCGAATTTCAGGATTCAGCCAAAGTCAGCACTTAAGAGTTGTCGCTCCGGAAGACTATGTATCGCTCAGGGACCCTTGCTGCTTGTGTGGCTTCATGGTGGTAAGCAAAGGGTGAGCTACGCAGAACGCACTCCCTAAGATTGGCCATATGTTTTCGGTCTTGGCCAATGCCACAGTATCAGCCAGTGGGTAGTTTGCTACTTGAATCGGTGGCATTGGCAGCAACGTCTTGTCTCGGCGCACAAATGGTGGTTAGTCAGTCGTCAAGAAACGCAGCTACCACGCTGGCCTTCACAAAGGCCGGCCCCTGCTCGTCCTTCTGCTCCCTATCCTAGAATCGGGGTGCGCGATGGGCCGTATCTGACGCAGAAGACGTGTTCGCGCTCCCTCTGCTGCTCCCTTTTGACTTTCGCTGGCTGCACACGTTCAGTCTCTCGTGGTAGAACACAGTCCAGAAAGGTGTCGCCCACGAGGACATGTGTAGTAGTATTGCTTCTGCAACCTCTTAGGGAATGATGTTTCGCGGGCTCTTCATGCAGCCTGAGCAGTGGTTTTCGTCGCCGTATACGCTCGAGGACTGTGAGCCAGATGATGTTTGGAGCAACGCGATATTGACACAGCGTTGCGTGCTTCGCGAAAGTCAACCAATTCACATCGCATTTGAGGTAAGGCCAGATTTGTCCAGCTCCATTCGCACACAAGGCTTTTCCCCGCAGATGTCTTTGAACATTGCGGTCCATCAACTCAGGCGACTTGGTTCCTCAAGCCGCGCTCCCGCATTAATGGGCGAGGTTCTCAACGATGCAACCATCTTGGAGAGTGCTTGATGGATACGCTCATGCCAGTTCCTGACTCCTTTTCATTCCGCTAGGTCTTCAGCACTACATCAAACAAGGAGGCTCTGCATGATGTAGGCCAGGAAGTCGGCGAAGTGCTTGGAGAAGTAGTAGGAGACTAGCCTGGTGTCTGGCCCGAGACAGATTTCTCTGGCTTGAGTGGCCTGGTGGTAAAGCTGCTGTGAGGCTGTGTGATTCAATTGACTGATCGGATCTCGGGGATAGGCTACGTGCTATAAGCATGCCGTCCTCAGAAGTCGCTATGCTGAGGACTATTCGAGAGCTTTTTGGGCTCTGTATCTAAAGCTATGACTCCCCTGAACTCAGAAGCGAGTGTCACGCACTCCGGACCTAAGCGAGATTATGCCCTTGAACGGTAGCTGTAACATCCTATCTGCGCAGCAACATATCCCTACAGTAAAGCCATGCGCACTCTGCCTTCGACCATCGCCAAGTACACATTGCGCTTGCAGCAATGACCCGGTTTGCCCCGTTAATAGCCCACACGGCTGCTCTGAGATCCCAAGATCAACAGCTGTGGCCATTGAGCTTCCTTTGGTGTCGCTTTCTCGCTGGAAGTTTGCGCTGGTAGTACTCCGGGGATCGTGTCTCGGATTTGACCTTTCGAGGGCTGTACATGGAGGGATTTCATCGCCCGGGAGAAGCGAGCGAGGCCATCTGCTACGAGGACTCTCGGAGACACAAACTTTCGAGCAAAATAAGCTTCGCTCGGGACCTCTACGGTCTCATCCTCTTCAATGTCTCCATACATCTTGAAGGCTTGGTTCAATGTGTGGGTTTTCTTGTACCCCTCCAAAAGACACAGGTAACCAGCAGTCGAACGTGGAGCCGTGGTGTCACTCCAGGCGTATGGCGCCGATCTGGGATCGAGCTGAGTATGCGATGTCTAGACCTCAAGACCGAAATGCTTCTTGATCGTCGAATTGTAGGTCTCCAGCTGGCTGGTTCCGCGATGGTTTGGACCGTCAGTCTTGTTCTCCCACCTGCTCTTTCGTTCTTCGTGTATTGTACGCCAAGAGTCAAGGACTCCCCAGGGGAGGGGTGGTCCGTACTCCGTGTCATCGCGGCAGTCGGTCAGATGATAATTGACTTCCTCTCTGTTCCTCTCCAGAGTCTCGTCTGACCAGAAGTCTGCATTGGGCGACCATTCATCCCATATAGGCTTCATCTGAGCCTCATCATCAAGGTCAACATGCTCCGAAGGAAAGCATCCTGCCTTCCAGCAAGTGAGCTCCTGCTTCCATTCCGCAGACCGCTGATCTGCCATGTACTGCTCCTCGATGTGTTCGATCAGCTCGATGGGCAACTTGTTGACAGCGACATTCTCGCCTGTGCCAAAGCGGTTGCAAAGTCGCAGAGTGCTGATGGTTGCTTGCGAAGTGACGTACGCCTCCATGTGGGCTCCGAGCATGTCGATGGCAACTGATGCAGCCCAGGTGATGTTGAGGCGAAGCTTGGGCATGGTGGCAGGTGAAGGCCTCACAACTCTACACTTATCGTGAAGAAGTGTCGCTGTGTTGTTCCTAAGCGTATGTGTGACTTGGGCGTGTGCTTTGGGCGTTGCGAGTCGGTTTGGTGAGAAGAGGTGAAATGGAACAAGGTGACGTTAGAACTGTCGAGAGCGCTAGCGCTGCCACGCAACCGCGCGCCTTCCCTTACTTTGCAGCTGTGGAAGACAAGAGCGAGAAGAGCGACAAGAGCAGGAAGGCACTCGCTAGAAGCGCCTCACGAGCATCAAGCTTCAGTCGCAGTCGTATGGTTTTGCGCTTCTTGGATGCAAGTTCGGGAAACATGCAGTGTGAACATACTCCCGGTCGATATCACGACTGACGCTCGAAGCTCTTTGCCGCGGAGCGCTTCGCTTTGATGTCGAAGTAGATTCCTTCGCGGTGACATGCTAGAGAGCAATCTTCTTGCGAGGGTTGCGGCGGTCTGCGCGAATCAATGTGAGCCATCGTATAGTTTCGATCGTTCGTCGAGCGGCCAATACTGGTCACGGAGTCTGTCACCAGCTCCCGCACGCAAGCAATCAGACGCGTGACTGGCCAACATCCATGTTCCCTCCACGTTGCCTCCACGAAGCATGGCCATAGCGATCTTCTGCTCGGCCTGAGGATCTTCCCCTTGTGTTTTCACTGCGCTTCGGAGGCGAATGCAGCATTGATGCACGGTCTGCGGCTACACAGTGGAGACTTAGACAGCTCTTGTCAGATGCCCGATGATCATGTAATAATATCGATCGCATACGCTTCGTTCATTGTACCCTCATGCATCACCATCACCCTCAATCTCTTCCCTCTCCCGTTCCTCCTCCCTCTGCTTCTTCTTTTCAAGCAATCCTTTCAGCTTCTTCGCAATACCAAAGCTGCCTCCCGTATCTGCGCCGCAATTTGCGCACGTCTTCTTCTTCTCCTTCATATACCGTCCCATAGCACACTTCTCACAGAAGTAATGCCCGCACTTGGTCACCACCGGGTTCTTGTAGCTCTCCTTGCAGATAATGCATGCAAAAGGTATCTCCGTCAGCATCTTCTCCTCCTGCGTCATATCACTGGTATCTTCCTTGCCAGTCTGTCCGGGCTTATCCTTCTTGCTGCCCACTTTCTCCCACTCTTTATCGAGCTGCCAACCTTGCTTGTAGTCTTCTCGCGCGTGCAAGAACTTACAGCTGTCGCCGAAGCCACAGAAGCCGGTCTGTTTGTAGTCTTTACACACATCTGGCGCAAAGTCTGTGACGGTGATGGCCCGGACGTTGGTGGGAGCTTTCACTGGTCCAACCTTTTTTTCGTGATCGCGGTGCTTTTGGATGAAGGTCGAGTATTTCGCTGTGCCTTGGTATTTGCCGTCGGTTGCATCCGGTACCACCGTTTCTGTTTTGCTGACGGTAGTTGATGGGGCGTCTTTCGCGGCCAGCGCTGCATCCGTGTACCAATTCGAAGCTTTTGTCGCATCTTCGTTGTCGGCTATCGTGTTGGATCGGTCGGCTTCGAAATTTGTGTTTTTGTTGTAGTTGACTTCGCGCTTTGGGCCAGTTCCTACTGTCACGCCCTCCTTCTTGCGACGCTTTATCCTGACGCCCGATTCATCGTCTGTGTAGTCCGAGTCTGAGCCGGATTCTTGTGGTGGAGTTGCTGGTCGTTTGCGGATGTTAGAGCCCTTATTGGCACGCTTTTTAAAGACCGGTGCTGCTACGTCTGCCATGGTGGAGGGTGGCAAGTGGAGCGGTCCTGATCAAGATACTCTGCTGGAAGATGCAGTACTGAACCTCGAAAAGTGTGGCTGACAAACGCCACGTGCACTCTTCGGATGATCCATGTGCCGCCGAAGTCTCTTTGCGCTTGCGACCGAAACAACGACTCGCGTCGTGTGTGAGATGCTTTCATGCGCACAACAGGAGAGACTTCCATGGGCTCTGTCACCACCATGAAGTCATCATATGCACATGCAGCAGCAGCTCAGTCCAACTCCGTCTACATGTGATGTCGAGATTCGAGCATTCACTGGATGACGAACTGACCAGGATCTCGTTGCCGCCGTTGAAATCGATTGGCGCGTCTGTGCCCACTACGTACAGGTGGTGCCGACTCGAGAAAGTCTATACAAACGCGTACACGATCGACTCCTCCGCCACCACCGCCGCATCCCCTCCGCGTCGTCTCTCGTTTGCTACCGTCGCTACCTCCTACCACGTCCTTCACACTTCTTCATCGACGGCCCCTGTCCTTGCATCTCAACGGCGCGGAGTTGGAATGCTCCCATGAGGTAGAAGCCGTACCCCTGGCGGCCGCTCCCCGCAGCAAAGGTTGTTTACTTATCGCAAATCAAGAAACACAACACTTCACCCGCATCGGATTGAACTGGTCTGAGCTCGTCCGGACAGCAACGCGCACTGCGCACCGCTCGACTGTGTCGCTGTTGGCCGTCCACCTCAAGCACTTCGATTCTTGGATCTTTTGTTTACTTGCCTTTTCGTAATCTTACCGCTGTCCGGATTCTGTGCGCCGTCCATTGCGGACCAGCACCTGCAACTTCCCGAGACACCTGGGTTCCCGTCGGACCGCCATCTTACCTTCGCTATACCACGTTTCCTTCTATTGTATTACGCAAGAGATTGACGCAGCATGGCCACTGCGAACATGCCGCCAGGCGCGGTGCCAACCAACGGCATGGCCGACCCATTCGCCTCCTCCCCGTCGCCCCACGCCAATCCTGCGCCATTTCGATATGCTGCGTTTGATAATGAGCAGTTTTCCCTGGCAGCTACGAACTCGCCTTCTTCTGCCAGACGGGCGCTTGAAGCGCACTTGAAGAACACCGATCGTAGGATACACGAAGCCTCCAGACTAGGCACGACCTTGATCCAGCAGCGCAAGGACTTGGCTGCGAGATTGAAAGAGGTCGAGCAGATGCAGATAGAAAGCGAGGTGCCGGACGATCTCCGCCAGAAGCTGTCTGAGCTGGAGCGCGAGTACCACGAGGTTGGAAGAGAGTCTGCTCGTGCATTTCTGCCAAAGTCGCGGGTGGCCAGCGAAGCGAATGACCCCAGTGCTGGATCTGGTATCATCTCTGGTAGTGGCAGAGACTCACCCACAAAAGCGCAGGCGCCCTCCATGTCTAGACGACAACGCAACCAGCCCGCGAACAGAGTGCACGACATCGAGTTCGCAACGGAGATTAGTACCTCCTTGATAGCTCAAGTCCGACAACTGCAGGCAGCGCTGGCCGAAAAGGACGATGAGCTGAAGGACGCCACCGCTGCGAAAGCACTGCTGGAAGCCGAAGCAGCCCATCTTGTACATAGACTGCGCCACATGGACGAGAACGAGCAAAAGTACAAAGATGAGAATTGGAACCTGGAGACCAGGCTGCAAGATATGGAAGCCAGCTTGCGGGAGAGCATGGACAAGGAGAGTCGGCTAGTGCAGACTCTCAAATCTACGCAGACCGAGAAGGCGACCAAAGAACGGGAACTGGACGATCTGAAGGTCTCGCATGAGAAGCTCAACGAGGATCACGCCATGGCCAAGAAAATGCAGGAAGCTGATCTGCACGGGCTCAAGCGGGACGCTGCGGTGCACGAGACTGAGAAGAGCAAGCTCGAGAGGAGAATAGCAGAGCTGGTCGCGCAGAACACTGAACTCGCAAGAGCTGTATCCTATCGCATGAACCAATCCGCACAGCAATCCGAGACCGATTTTGTCTCGGCGGAAGAAGGGATCCAGTCAGATGAGCAAAGCCCACTTGACAGCGCACCGCCATCTCCCATCAAGGGCACTCCAGCCCGCCATGGGATGCTCGAGCAAGAGACCCTCAAGTCGAGCCTGAACCATGCCCACCGCATGATTCAGAATCTCAAGAACACGATCCATCGCGAGAAGACCGAGAAGATCGAGCTCAAGCGCATGCTGCAAGACGCCCGAGACGAGCTCGAGACTCGACGAGAGAGCACTGGTATCGTTGGCGCGAACATGGCTAAGAAGCGGCGAAGCGAGCCAGAAGGTGTGAAGTTCAAGCGACCCTCCACGAGCAGGCTCGGTGCAACACGGACCAGCATGACCGAGATTCTCGAAGATGAACCGGACTGGGAAGACCATGACCTTGACCATACCCCAAGCAAACCTAGATCTGTCGGTGTTGCAACGGGTGCTGCTGCGCTGGGTGCTGCAGGCATGGATGGCTACGATCATGCCTATGGACGATCCGAGGACGACAGCCCCGACGCGTTTGACACAGCTCACGAGCGCGATACCACGACCGAGAGCGAGGCCTTCGCGACAGGGAAAGAGGACTTTGGAGAGGATACCGATGGCGATCTAACCGAGACTGAACGCAACACGAACAACACTCTGCGATCAGTTGGCAGCTTCACCAGTAGGCCAAAGGCGGAGCACAGGCGGTCTTATATGTCCACTGCGTCCATGTCCGGCGATGACGACGACGACGATGTTGTTCGCACGCCGGTCCAAAATGCACAACAACCAAAGTACAAGCTTCGGTTGAGCCGCGGTGTCAGGAGGTCTGGTCGTGTCAGCAATATAATTGCCGACTCACCTAGCGCCGCAAGCAACAGTCCTGCCTCGAGCAACGGTACGCCACAACGTGCACAACAAACCCTCGGCGACGAGCTCGATGCGCTCGATGAAGACAGCATGGAAGGGACACCGTCTTCTAGCTTCGTGATGGATGACGAAGGAACTCCAATCACTCAGCGCGAGGTTAGCATGGAGTCTGGTACCCCCACAAAGTCTGAGCATGAATCTGTGGCTATGCTCAGCAATGAAGGTGTTGTGCGCAAGCCGGACATGGTCGATTCTGCTATGATGACCGAGCCTTGGGAGCCAGAGCGCATCATCGAGGAGCGGGTTATTGAGAAAGAGGTTCGAGTCGAGGTTCCTGTCCATGATTCGTCTCTCAGAGACCATGCCGGCGACGTCAAAGGAGGCGCGCTTGCGGGGCTTGGAGTTGGCAGGCTTATGGGTGCACACCATGACAATGCCTGTGAGGTGGACGATGCCGGTCAATCGACAGTTGAAGCTTCCCATGAGGATCTCACACCCGTATCCACTGCCAGCAATGAGATTGACTTGCCCCTTTCTCAATCCAGGGCTGTTGAGGCTGGTTTGAATGCCAATGAAACCGGACTTAAGGGTCTCGCGCATGGCGAGAACCATACTCAAGTACACTTGCCTGCCGTTGCCGACGCCCGTGACGATGAGTTTGAGAAGTACAAGGCGCAGATCGCAGAAATTAACAAGTCGCACGAGGACCAGATCGAAAAGCACAAATCGGAGCTTCGACAAGCACAGCAAGCTCGAGAAGCAGAGATCGAGAAAATCAAGTCTGCAGTGAAGCAGGAACAGAACCCCCATGATGCTGAAGTCCAGAAAGTCACATCTCAGATGCAGCAGCTACAGGTCTCCTATGTAGCTGAATTCGAGAGGGCTAGTGCCGAAATCAAGCAGCTGCAGAACGCCCGCGCTGCTGAGGTTGAGAAGTATAGAAACGAGCTGACGCAAGCCAACCAGTCTCGGGAGTCTGAGCAACAGAGCTACAGGAAAGAAGTCGAGGCTCTGAAGCAACAGGGAGTCGAGGCAAGCCAAGCTATCGCCCAGCTTAAGCTTGACCACAATCGACAGCTTCAACACTTCAAAGGCCTGGTGAACGAAATCTCGGAGAAGCTTACAGTCGCAGAACAAGAACGAGACGACTTACAGCAAAACCACGTCAACATCACTTCCCAGTTCAATGATCTATCTAGACAGCACGCTCAAGTTCAGAGCCGGCATGCGCAGATGGAACTGGAGAAGGAGCAACTGAAGCAAGAACACTTCAATTCGAACACTCAGTTCGAACACCTCAAGCGACAGTTCATGGAAATGCAGAGCAAGCATGCTCAAGCACAAGAGACCATCAGGACAATGACTCCAGGGCCAGTCAACTTCGCCTTCTCCGATTTGATTGCGCAGGATATGAAGCCAGTCGAAACAGAGCAGCCCGAGGAGCCAGATTTCCCTCTAGTGCCTCGCCGAAGCTCAAAGCGCCCGGACTGCATACTTGTAGATTCCAGAGGTCAGCAGGAGCAGAAGACTCTGCTAACTGACAAGTATCATGACTATCCTCTGGCTGCCACTGATGAGGACGAGGAGAATGTTCCCAACGAATCCCCCGTGGATACTGCCTCCTTCCCAAGACCACCGCTGGCTGAGAAATCAACCAACACGCCTCCGAGCCGGCCACCTCCTAGCGTTCCCACAGCCGATGAAGGATCGCAAACGCTTGTCTCAGGCAAGGACATAGACGACATGCTTCGCAACAAGACTGCCGTCGTGCCAGCCGCACCTGCTTCCAGAGATGCCGACAACTCACTATCGAGAAATGCCGCAGTCAGTGGCGCCGCAAATGCTGCTGCTGTAGGGTCAATGCCACCCGTCACCACGCCATCGAGGGATCGCTCAGCAGAGGTGCGACCTTCAATATATGAGTCGCCGACCCTGAAACAGCCACGCCGACCATCAAGTTCAGGTAGCATGCGGGCAAAGGGCGCCACCGGCGCGCCACCACTTCCTGCTGATCACACCAAGAAGATCGCGGAAGCACAACGAGCACCAGGTGCGCCGACCGGGCAAACGTCAGTCGGGACTATGGGTCCGCCGGTCATGCCTGCCTCTGCGTACAAGTGGCCAACTACTAGAGACCGATCCACAAATGAGCGTGTGGGATCGCGTGATAGCACAACTCCACGACCCGTGCAGACAAGAGCCAGTCGCAGCCAGATGGCCTCAGATCGTGTATCGCACAGGACATCTGTGTCATCTTTCGCATCTGAGCTCGATGAGCGTTTCAACATCACTCGTGGTCATGGTGTGTACCCCGACGACATCACACCACCCACAGATCCACGTATGATCCAGGCCATCACTCAGACCATGATTGGAGAGTACTTGTGGAAGTACACGCGTAAAGCCGGTCGCAGCGAGACGTCAAACACCAGGCACAGGCGTTTCTTCTGGGTGCATCCATACACCAGAACCCTTTATTGGAGTGAGCAAGACCCAAGCACTGCCGGGAAGAACATGCTCAAAGCGAAGAGTGTAGCCATCGACTACGTACGAGTGATAACTGATGACAATGCCTACCCACCTGGATTGCATAGGAAATCGCTTGTTGTAGTCACTCCCGGCCGTGAGATCGTCTTCACGGCTCCGACTGCGCAGCGTCACGAGACATGGTTCAATGCATTATCCTATCTCCTTCTGAGAACGGATAAGGAGAAGGGTGAGACCGAGGATACCTTCGACGGGAGTGACGTGGATGAGTTTCGGCCTGGCTTTGGCAGATCTGTCAGGCGGAGCATCAGCAAGATAACCGGACAGCATCGAAGCTCGAGCCGCCAAAGTCGCGATCAGGCAAGTTTGAGCAGCTACAATAGCCGCACCACCAGGAACACTAGCCCACAACGGCAGGACGCTGATCGCACCATCACGAATCGATACGCTACAGTAACGCAACAGTCAAAGTCTCTACAGCCACCAACATCGAACAACGGACTAACCAGCACTGTATCAAACAACTCTCGCCAATCTTCCGGTATTGTGGGCGGACGCTTCACCTCTCTGACAAGTCGGTTTCGACCGTCCAGTAGTGGCCGCTCAGGATCGGCTTTATCTAACCGCAGGGACAATCTTGATCCTGCGTCCATATACGATGCCAGTGTCGTCGCTGATAGCGCCGAGGACCTCCGAGCAATCATAGAACAGCAGGAGAAGCAAGTTGACCGGCTGGAGGATGTGAGGGCATGCTGCGATGGTAAGTCATTTCCGCGAAAGAGATGCTTATGTGTGAATACTAACACCATCCCAGGTCGTCATCATGTAGGCTCACTGTCTCGCGCCAACGGCAGGCACAGTCATGGACATCACTCCCACTCGCATCGTCACTGAAAGACGCAATGAAACTTCCTTCTGTAACAGGAGAGCTTACCAGCTAACGCTTTCGTACTTTCGTTAATGTCTCGCAATGGGTGGCCACTTTCTACTACACGGGACACGACATCAGCGGGGAGTTTGGCTTTCGTTGAGGCAGGACATGGAAACAGGCTCTCGCGTGGCGAAAGGGCTGTTAACTGGTGTTAATGTGTCGGGCTAAAGATTGTAAGAGCTTGGCTGTGTTGGGTCTGTGTTTGCTCGGATTGAGACTTGTCTAGAGGAAATGTCATGACGCTATGCAGTTCTGATGAAATCATCCATGGTCCATATCGTTAAGTCGCTCTTTGCGACGGTAAGTTCTCCTGTACCATAAGATCGACAGGTCGTATTGCCACCTGAAGTCTTTCAGGCAAACCCGCTGATCTGTCCAACATCGGCATACAGAACTATCACCCTGTACAGAAGAGCGTCAGCCATAGCCGAAGACCACGTCGCAGTGTCTCAGTAACTGCCGTTGAGCTGGAGACGCAGCGCGCATGTCTCGGACAACCCCTGCATCATAGCGTTCGCGTTCACGCACATTAGATCCGCTCAAAGTGCCCCAAGCTAGTACATCCGCGGTAGAGTAGAGCAAAATATCGTTGCCAAAGTGTTAATCCGTGGTGACGATGTTGCTCTGTCGGCCACTAAGCTGAACATTAGGCACCGTAACACTGACCAAAGAGGTGTTCAGGCGCGCTTCGAATGTAGTGACGGCTCTCGAAGACGAGGCACTGTGCTGAAAGATATAGAAGCCGGCTTGATCGTCGGGATTCCTTAAGACCCACGAAAAGACGTCCGTCGTTGACGCGGCATTGCCCGTGCCGTTGCTCTCCATGACCGTTTCGCGAAAATCCTGTAAGACGCGGATGAAAAGCCTATCAGCTTGGTCTGCTTGAACTTTACATGGACTTCTCGTGTCTCTCGAAGCAGTGCGGAACGCATGTCGCATGTTGCCTCCAAAAGATGCGTCGGAGCACTGATACGTACCTTTGCAATCGCATGCCCTTCTTATCAGACGTGAAAGGCACTGCGGTGCCCGTATCTCGCGTGATCTCCTCGATTTGTTCCGTGTAGACGACCCAAGTGTTGTTGGCTTCGTGCCTAGTCTCCTGTAGAGCGTTCTCGATTTGATAAAGAACGACAGAGCCTCCAGTATCGATCTGGTTCTTGCCAGGATGACGTTGACAGCGTTCATTCATGGCAGCCATGCTTGGTGATAAGTCTCGTCGGATATCCGTACAGAGCCCAGGCTGCCATCAGAACTCCATAGCGCAAGGCCGCATCCATTGGTCTCTACGTTGCAGTAGGGTCCTGTCCAAGGGAATACTCAGAGCCCTAGCTCTTTCGCATTGTCGAGAAGCCCCCGGATGTTCTTGCCAGGAGACGTGGAATCGAAGTGGCCTTGCCCTGTAAAAGCGATCCAGCGCCGTGCCTTCGAGCCAGGGCTATGAATGAAAGAGGTGGCCGTCTATTTCAGAGTCCATTAGATACCGCGAGAGCAACAGCATACCCCAGCAACTGCTAAGAAAGTAGAAGCATCGCAGCGCATAGTGTCCCGAGTACATTCACACTAACGAAGGTGCTCCAAACACCTTGCACCGCTCGCTGTCACAATCTTTCTTGGAGAGCGCGCGGTAGCGTATATTCTGTGCACATGCACGGGCCCTCGGAACTCAAGGTGTGGCTTACGAGCACTATGGCAGCTCCAGAAGAAGTAAATCTGACATAGCAGTCAGTGAGGGGCTAGATACCGGACCAGCACGCATGCTGAGACAGCGCTTAAGCCATTCACTTTGTATTCGTCCAGTACATCGCGCCAAAGCTCAGGGACAGGCAGTCGCTTGATGCTCAGATCTGGCACCGTGCCTTTGTGTGGCCAGGAGTTGGCCAAATAAGTGCAACAGCAGCGCTTTGAAGGTCTCACTCTTGGCAAGTCCGATCAAGTTCTGATGGGGTTCTGCCGCCGAATTTGACGACCCCGTGTTTTTCATCAAGGCTTGATGACTGCATCTATGTCTGCTTCTTCGCCTTCAGCACCAACCATACATGTAACATGAACATATCGCTGTCGCAGTAATGCCACCTTTCACCTGCGAGAGCTGCAAGTCGGCTCGCGCCCAGATATTGCGACCGAAGAACCACGCCCGGATATGCTCGACCTGCTTCATTCAGATCTTTGAAGATGAGGTCGCCGAAGCCGTGACCACCGCGAACCTCTTCCAACCTGGCGAGAAGGTTGCAATTGGCGCATCCGGTGGCAAAGACAGTACCGTGCTGGCATCGGTGCTGAAGACATTGAACGACCGGCACAACTGGGGACTTGATCTCATACTCCTCAGTGTAGACGAAGGCATCACGGGATACCGAGATCACAGTCTTGAGGCTGTAAAGAGACATGCTGCCCAGTACGACCTGCCACTCAAAATCGTGAGTTATGCAGAGCTGTATGGCTGGAGCATGGATCAAGTCGTGGCACAGGTAGGCAAGAAGGGCAATTGTACTTACTGTGGCGTCTTTAGACGACAGGCACTAGATCGTGGCGCCGCTATGCTGCATGTGGGCCACGTTGTGACTGGACACAACGCCGATGATGTGGCAGAGACAGTGCTGATGAACCTGTTGCGAGGCGATCTTCCACGACTAAGCAGAGCCACAAGCATTGTGACCAGTACACCATCCGCGAAGGCAACCGAAACCACAGACGGGGCCGTGAGCTTCACGAATGTCAAGAGGAGCAAGCCTTTGATGTATGCATATGAGAAAGAGATTGTACTTTATGCACACCACAAGAAGTTGGACTATTTCAGCACGGAGTGCATCTATAGTCCAGAAGCATTCCGAGGTTCGGCACGTACGTTGATCAAGAATCTGGAGAGAATAAGGCCCGAAAGTATATTGGATGTTGTGCAGTCCGGCATTGACATGGCAAAACTGGTTCCAGGCGCCGATAGCAGTTGCAAAGGAGTGTGCAGCAGCGGTGAAGATGCCGTCGCGAAGGGTGCTGAAGATGAGGCTGCTGGTGGCTGTGGCACTGCAGTCGGTGGATCAAGCGGTGGAGAGATGGCCGACATGGAGGAAAAGCTTCGACAAGACGAAGAGGCTGCGGATAACGGCGCCGAAGTTGAGATCAAGATGCCAGCGAGATTCACCAGTGCGCAGAACCACAAGAAAGAAGGCAATACTACACAGAGCATACCAATCAGGACGAGGCAAGACAGGAAAGCGAATCGCAGGCCGAATCGTGATGCGCCTCCGCCAAGGCAGAAGCTTGGGCAGTGTGAGCGCTGTGGTTACCTGTCTTCTCAAGCAGTGTGTAAAGCGTGTGTACTGCTTGAGGGCCTCAACAAAGCTCGACCGCGAACCGAGATCGGTGTCACTGGAGCAGGAGGTTGAAGCGAATGTTCTACTCAATCGCCTCGCCTCATACCTTTGAGCAAAAGGCTGGTAGACGCTGAGCGCCTCGAGTGCCCCTTCGGAAAAGCTCTTGCTCGAACACATCATCAGTGCGCTGAGGCGATGCGTGGACTTCAGCAATCCTTGCGCGGCTTCGGTGTGTCGTTAAATATGCCTTGACCGGCACCTCACCTTCTTGCTGCAGACCTCGGAGGCTACGGAACGTCCGAGAAGCCACGACTGCACGTTTTCCTCGACCGCTGCAGTGTTCCCACTGAAGTCCTAGTGGTTGTCCCCAGTCGAAGATCTCGACTTCATCTTGATGCAGCAAGATCCATCAACCGCTGTCAGCCGTCTTTTCCGCCGCACACAAACAGTCCTGTTCATCACAGTAACTTTGCTGCTGAACCCGCTGTGTTGGAGATTTGGAGTGACTGGCGCCGGGAAATCGTCGAAGTGTATTCAGCAGAGGGGCCGGTGCGGCTTGTTGGGCGCCCGCACCAACGCCGACGATGTTTCAACTAGTCCTGGCTCAAGGTTCTTGTACACTGCATCGCTGCATCGCCCAAGACTTGCGCGACTGCTTCAATTGGACAAGGACAGGACCGCTCCTCGCAGTGCAGTCGGTAGAATGTGCCGCAGAGCTCATACTCCGCTGATCACCACCCCGACTACTGCACGGAACACTTAATTCAACACGCGCTTGTAACGAAGAACTGGGGCAGCTGTATGAAGGACTTCGCTCTAGCTATAGCCAGCATGCTATGTGTCGATCGATACGGAGCCTCGGCCGCTTGCGAAACCTTCCAGGTCAACTTCATGTTCTTACCCACCAGTCACAGAAAATGAACATGGTACAGGGCGGCACACACAACAGTCTTTAAACAAAGCTTCTCCTAGCCTGGATTGAAGTCACCGTACACAGTGCACTATTGTCACTTCCATGATCAAATTTCGAAGTAGCAGGCTGAATACCGAGGCTGACAGTGCGCTCGCCGAGGACAGTCCTTGAACGTTGATGGGATTTTCTCGAGCGGGTCGCCTACTGAAGCATATATAAGTATCTTCCACAGCCCGGTTCACTTTCGAAAGACGAACAAGCATCTATCTTGCCTTTCCAGACGTAATCGCTCCAAATATTGCCATGCAGCTCACCGCTCTCCTGTTCGGGCTCGTAGCCACCGTCTTGGCCATACCAGAGGCTGGACCAGCCATGACACCAGTGGCAGAGGTCAGCCTTGGTCACGACTCGCTTGTCGCGTGTACTGACGTATTCACAGCTTGTCGAACGCCAAGAAATCGGCGGTGGAGCGGCAGCCACAGCTGGCTCAAACGACGGCACCGCAGGCGGCGCAATCAATGGCCCAACTGGCGCCGTCCAAGGCTGCCTTGGAGGCGCTGGAGCAGGCGCCGGCGGAACGACCGAATGCTATCCCGTGTCTACTGCCCCAGCCCCAACGGACGTAAGTGGCATACATGCAGCCAGTAGCCTTCAGTGCTAACGTACCCTTCCAGACTCAATCCCACGCCTTTGCTGGAAATGCTGCTGGCACATTAGGACCAGCCTCAGCCTCCGTTGATTCTGACGGTTGTGGCGGTGGTGCTGTTGGGAATAATGGATTCACGACGTGTTTGGTGCCGACTCAAAGTTCGTAGTTCTGGTGCAGAGGGAATCAAGTTGTTCTGAGCAGCCTTGTTGACGAGTGTGCTCTCCGGGATTGCTCCTGATCTTTCGTGCCCGCGAGCCGGGTAGATCGCATGTTCATAGGCACTGGGTCGTTGACTGCCGCCCTTTTTCCAGTCATGTAGCTATGCATCAGCCATGAGAGAATTGGAGTCGTCGAGCTCTTCTTGGATGTGTTCTAGCCGAAGGCATCTGGTGTTGAGGCAGTATGCTAGAACAACCTGTATGATGCCAGTAGCGTGGCGTCATGAGCATCCACAAGATATCTCTGATGCTGTGCACGCTTAGAATGCTGCCGGGCCATTGTTGTGCACCATGTTCGAGAGATGTACTGACAGATATTGATGCCTTAACAACCTACTTCCCAGCCTGGCATCGTAGGTCCGACAAGATCCTTGGCTGTCATTTCGAATATTTTCCTTTTCTCTACGAGTAGATGGTGTCATGTTCTCGGACTGTTGCAACGTCCACGAGACTGAGTGAGACTGAACTATTGCTTCATATTCCCATGGCTAACAATGAGTCATTGTCCTACCGTGGCAGAAACCGCCTCAGCAATAAGCTGCCTAGGAGGGAGCGAACAGGACTCGGCGCGAAATCGCTTTGCAAGGTAAATCAGCATCGCCGTCTTGTTGATCCAACGCCAAACAACACCGGCGATGAGGCAGTGTTCAAGGAGCTCCAAGCTCTAAGATCGTGGTAGAGATAGATGGAGGTATGCCTCTTTGCTGACGGCAAGGCAGATAGGAGACATCTAGCTGATGCGGTACGAGCTTAAAGGCGTAGGGAATCGAAAAAGGGGAGTCGGAAAAAGGTCTCTCCAGGAGAACTGGAATCAGCCGCCCCTGGAACGGAAGTCGATGCTAGAGGGCTATTTTCCATACAAGAGCACAGTACCATCGACAGACTGTGTATGGCGCGCAGCTGTAGAGCTCCGCCGGCCTGGCGATAGCCTAAGCTACGATCGCGCGGGGCTTCAGCAGACTTATGGGGCTCGATCGTACGTGCAAGGCAGGAACTCTTTGCGGAGACTGTACCCCCCCTTAATAGACGACGGCGCTCGTTGCATAGATGTAGTGCCGCAATCTTGTGCCTCAGCTGGACGGTAGCATTGCAGTCTGGACACTGTTCCGTTGCGTCGATCCCTTGCTGAGCACAGTATAGGGGCTCGCGGATACTTCGTCATCCAACCTCGTGGCTTGCATTCCGCAGGATGCAACTTACATTGACCACACTCCGTGCTTTTGAACATGCGGCGTCCATCATCAATGCACTTGTCGTTTGCATCTCCTCCTCTGCCAGACCAGTCTCACCCTTGGTTTCAGCGGTGTCGCCTCGAAGACCCAGGATCGTCTCGATGTGGCAGTCGGGTGTTGCTGTTCGAACAGACACGGCGTGTCTCCGAGACTCCAGGATCGTGCAAGATTCGTCGATGACCATGAGAGTTGGAAATGCGGACTGGTGACAAGTCAAGAAGACTTTAAGATGTTTATCTCATAGATTGCTGGAAGGAGCTGGTCAGGACCGAGGTTCAGCAAGGTCAACGGCAAAAGTTCGGCACACACCGACGGGCTGATATATATAATCGCGATTTTGCATTACTCATCAAGACAGTTTGATTGTGGTAGCACTCCCCTGCACAACCGAGTTCGATCCTATGGCGCAGCGGTAGCGTACGATATAGCTCCTCATCAACTCGACAGAGCACTTGCTCATGACTTCCACAGGCGTCTGATTCCAGTTCTCCTGGAGATTCCAGAAGGTCATCCGGTACGCCCCTTCCAAATACCATTCGATGTCCCCAACTAATGACGAGTAGTTCAGTACGTACTGCAGCAATTGGTATGAAAGTAATGTCATTCTGATCAGAACGCAGAATCGGGTTAGGATCATGCAAGCATGAGTCCTTTGTGACAGACTTTTTGGCACTTTTCCATATGATTCGTATCATATGATAACACCATGGTAGTTTCGATGAAGCAATCTTGTTGGTCATGAAGCAATCATTAGTCAAATTAATTTTTGGTGAGCTGAATACTTGAGTTGGCAGTCGGACGTCCGCAGCTAAAGACTACCATTCGCAGCACAACATTTTCCGGTCTTATGTATATCATTGTGATCTTTCGTTAGTACTGAGTAGTTCGCTATAACGATGATTCCCGAATATCCCGTGTCCGCGGTCTTGCAATGGTTTTGCTGGCAATGCAGTCCAACGCCAAGCCATCTGCGTGCACGTGGCCTCCGTGTCAGGCAAGATTCTGCTCTCCTGTAGAACACTACCTTCTTTCCATCAACATCAAGTCGTGCCATCGTGCACGCACAACTCGCCATGCCTCCGCGGATACAGGCCCACAATCTTCAGAAATCATGCTCATGCCAACACATCCGCAGCAGGCCAAACACCGCTCCCGAAACATTACCCAATTCATCACAAATCCGACATTTCACCTCATCAGAGTCACGACAGAAGCGGACTCGCCGACTCACAAGCTTCGTGAACCCCGAAGCGACACGTCTACGGCGTAATATGCAAGAATGGCTCAATGGTCCTGGCAAAGTGTTCCGCGAGCCACTTCAGAACAGCACAAACTACATGAGCGCGTACGACAGGCAAGGCAATCTTCTACGAGGCAAGCGTCCGCGTGGAGCGCGTGATAACGAACAGGAGGCTTTAAGCAAGCTGGAAGATGTTATCCCCGAAGAGGAAGAGGCCGCGCTACAAGCGAAGCAAAGGGACGATGGCATGGAAGAGTATGAGATTCAGGAGCAGTATGAAAAGCGTGCCATGGCAAGGGCGAAGAATGCAGCGCTTGAATCGAGAGGTGGCATTTCACCTGAAAGACTGAGTGACATGCGGCCATATCCTCTCAATCACTCATTCCGGTCAGAACGCGTGCTGAGCGAGGAGCTGCGGGAAGCTATCTACAACCAAGTCGTTGGCAGAGGTACGGACATCTCGACAGTCAGCGCCATGTTCAGTATCGATGTCCGACGCGTCGCTGCTGTCGTGCGTCTGAAGACCGTTGAGAAGCAGTGGGTCTCCGAGGTACGTTCTGACATCTCCCCTCCATTTCGCCCCTCCTACCCTTCGATGATGATCTCAAAAAATCGATTAGTCTTTAAGACAACTACATGGTTACACATAGTACAATGATTCTGAGTATAATGTTGCAACTGATGATCCCGCACAATGACCATTTGCAGAGATTCTCTTACTGACTCCTGATATAGGGCAAGCAATTGGCTAAGCCATACAACGATGCCGTCTTGGCCATGTTGCCACAGACACCTTTCAGGCCGGATTTGCCCACGGAGAAGATTGTACCCCACGAGACAATCAACGACCTCCCAGTGCATCCAAGGACGAGGCAGCAGATGTTCTACCCTGTCTCCGAGTCCCGGCAATTCACGCGAGAGGACGCTGCCAAAGCATTTGACGAGCATTTATTACCTGCCGACAAACGCATTGCTCACCCAGATATGATTGCCAGCGAGAAGGACGCATTGGCAGGCATGCCACGCGAGCAACGGTTTGCAAAAGTGCGCGAGCGAGACGCCAGAGCTGCGCAGGAGAAGAGAGAAGCTGAGCAGAAGCGACGACGCTGGGAGGAGCGGACACAGAGAGTCGTGCCCGGACGACGATGGGACTTCAAGTTCCAGGACATCAGCGCGGAGAAGACCGGCAAAGATGGACGAGCAAGAAATGCGGTCGGTGTCAGATACGGAATGCCGCATGAGGATCGCAAGAGCAACGCAGTCAAGATACCCACCAGTGTTGAGTGATGCATTGTATAGCATAGCAGGATATGTATAGTATATCCACCCGCAGCCGTCTGCTCAAGGCGAGCTGCGAGCTTGTACAAATATCTACATGCACGGATCAGCAGCATGGTCATATGTCATTGAGCTTGTGATCGTCTTGGGCGCCTTCTGCCGGCAAGTTTCATGCCCCGGAGCCGCACCTAGCTTCCCACCAAACATGGGCGGAGTATTTGCTACATCATTCTTCTGTGTTTGCACGACACCTCTGATGTTGCGACAAACCTGCTAACACCATGGCTGGGATCCTCTTCTGGCTGCTGACTACAGCCACCGTCCTAAGCGTAACATGCAATGCCCTCATCATTTCCGGACGATCGCTCAAGATGCCGGCTCTCGAATTCTACGGCCGATCAATAGCATCCTTCGTCGCTCTCATCATATGCGCAACATACGGCACCATCGCCTCGGCATGTCTCAATGTGGTGGGATATGGCGGACTGGGCCAATGGACAACGGCGAGAGCGTTCAAGTACACGATGCTGCTATTCACGGGCATCTGGTTCGAGATCCATGACGAGAAGGATTGGCTGAGTACCACACGACCGGCGGTCTTGGTGGGCAATCACCAGACTGAGCTGGATGTGCTCGTGCTGGGACACATCTTCCCGCAATACTGCAGTGTGACGGCGAAGAAGAGTCTGAAGTACTGGCCATTCTTGGGCTGGTTCAGTATGTCGTGCAAATACTAGATGGTTAGAACTGGACAAGACCGCTAACACTACCCATAGTGGCGCTCAGTAAGACTGTCTTCATCGAACGCGCCTCACGAGAACAAGCCGTTGCCGCCTTCGCCAAAGCCGCCGAACAGATGCACTCCGCCAAGCAATCCGTCTTCATCTTCCCCGAAGGCACACGCTCCTATTACGACCACCCTGACCTTCTCCCCTTCAAGAAAGGCTGCTTCCACCTCGCGATTCAGGCCCAAGTACCTCTGATTCCGATCGTGGTTGCTAACTACTCCAATGTGCTGAATGTCAAGAAAAAGATATTCGTACCGGGAAGTGTACCTATTCGAGTGCTGGAGCCGATCGAGACCATGGGAAAGACGAAAGACGATGTGGATGCGCTGCTGGAGGAGACAAGGAGGAAGATGTTGACCGCATTGAAGGAGATCACTGCGCATGCGAGGAAAGAGGGCATTGCCATGCCGGCTGAGCAGACTACGGGGAGGATGGCCGACGGAATAAGCACTGGACTCGATATCGCGAAGGCATGAGCTTGCTGTGTCACTCCCAACTCAGCCGCTCCGTGTCACTGGCTGCTTCATGGTGGGAGCATATTCGTGGACCAGGAAACAACCAAACGGAGCTCTCACCTCCGAGCTACATCGCGCGGCAGAGACTTTCCCCCAGGATTGGCCTATGAGACTATGCATTGGAACGCGAGATACCTTTCGTAGCATTCATGACGTTTGGCGAAAGAAGTGATCTTGGAAGCGCAGTGCGTCAGCCCAACCGGGTGCTCATACAGCGATCTGGGCACTACTCTCGAGGCTTGCAGGGGTCGGCAGATATAGCAACAACGCCACATTGCCAACGATCGACTAGCTGAAGGCTCAACACCTTCACCGACCAGTTTGAGGCATATGCATCTGATCTTTCTGACCAGCCCAGCACCCCGCATGACGTGTAGCTGCATTGTCTACGAATAAGTATGGGTCAATGATACTTCGGGTAGGGATCATACCTACCTACTACCTACAGAAAAGGCTTATCAAGTGGTCGTTCAGAGCGATATTTGTTGATGCAAGTCATCCTTCTGTACGAAAGTCGCGCAATCTAATTCTTACTATTCGTTTGAACAGACTTCCAAATCCTTCTTACCAAACTACTTCACGTCAGCTGCCACTTTCGAAAGCATATGCCAACTCAACGAATCGCCTCGGTCGACTCTATTGATCAAGTCTTGCAGCGAGATTCCGGCGCCACAATGTCAAAGCGCGATTCAACGACCTTTGCTCCCTCGAATCGAGATTCCACGGCTTCAATCACGCTCCTATCCAATCGAGCGAGCACCCGCAACACAATCTCGAAGAAAGGCCCCCGCAAAACCATCCTCATCACAGGTGCCACAGGTGGCATTGGCAAAGCCACCGCCTGCTCTTTCGCTCGCACTGGCCAATACGACCTGGCCCTCCACTACCACTCCGCAAAGCAAGATTCCCGCGACCGCCTCCTCCACGCCATCAACGACTCCGTCACAAAAGTCATCGACGTAGCCCTCTTCCAAGCCGACCTCTCCTCCTACGCCGAAGTTCGACGCCTCCATGAAGAAGTCGTCGAGCAATTCGGCGGCGTCGATGTGTTATTTGCCAATGCCGGAACCACAGGTGGGATGACAGGCGTGCAGAGTCTGGCGGATGTGCCGATTGATGTCTTTGAGAGTACGTGGAGGACGAATTGCGGGAGTAGTATTTTGCTCGCGCAGTTATGTTTGCCATGTATGGAGCAGCAGGAATGGGGGAGGGTGGTATTTAATGGGAGTGTGGCGGCTTGGACGGGGGGTTTTGTAGGGCCGCATTATGCGAGTAGTAAGAGTGCGCTCAGTGGGTGTGTGTATTGGTGAGTGGAGAATGGTTTGGTGGGAGGGCTGGTGTTGATGCTAATTTTGGGGTGTAGGCTAGGAAATAATGTGGCGAAGAAGGGGATCACGGTGAATGCTGTTGCACCGGCGTTGATTGAGGGGACGAGTATGATGGCGGGAGCTGAGGAGGATGGGGAGGCGAAGAAGAGGATGGCTGCAAGTAAGACTTCTCCTGTGCATTGATCGTCGTCATGGCTTCTCCTGCTGACGAAGTTTAGATGTACCAGTGGGACGACTAGGGCGACCAGAAGAGGTGGCGGAGACGGTATTGTGGATGGTGAACACATCATATGTGACGAGGAAGATCATTGGAGTCGACGGAGGCTTTCATCCTTACTGACGTTTAATTATATGCGAACTTCGGGTTCAGCTTCTCTAAATGCCGACTTGCTAGAGCGCGCACGCTGCAAGCAGGACCATTCACTTCTGGTGTGAATGGGTGAACAGGGGTCTGCAATCGGGCGGGCCATACCAAATCGTAGCCGTTGATGCCCACACAGCAGCCATGGCCAAGCGAGGCATCCAGCGCGCTATGTCTGCCGATCACGCTCCTATGGCTGGCGGTTCCTATTCTGTAGGGCATCACTGGGCGCAATGAGCTAATGACCCACAGCATAGACAATAGCGGGAATTTATGTAGGAGGCCTAGGAAGAACGCTTGGGAGAACCTTTGGAAGAACCCTTGCAACAGTTCAGCAACGTCTCACTGCTGAAACCGATCTGACAATCACCGCAGCTGCACTCCTCCACATCGATGGAAGAGTCGCCCGTCCACTCAACGCCACTGGAGGTTTCGCTGCGGCACGGACAATGTAGTGTGAGCGTTTGTCAAAAGATATGTGCAGGCGGAATGCGACAGCTCGGGCACAATCCGCGTGATAGTGAGCCGCGGATTCCCGATATTATGCATCGGCCAAATTGCTCGGAGGTGAGGGGTGAGAGTGTTGCGGCGGCCTCCTTGACGCGCGAGTCTCCCTTGGTATACAGCCTCTCGGCGTGCGTGGTCGACAGCTCCAGCGCCTTCTCTTGTATGACCCCTTGCCCCTAGGCGCGGTCCCATACATCTCTGCGATGGCGTCCGCGAAGCCCGGGGTGCTCTACTCGGTGTCTGCACGCTTCAAGAACTTTGCCTCTGCTAGCTTGGTCAGAGCTGGGATGTCGTACTGCAGTAGGAACTCAGCAACGAACTCTGTCACAAATTGAGTTTCGTCGTACTTTGCTTGCGATGGCGTGGACAGAGAACCCAGAGAGCAGCGCTGGGATTGGCTCTGGAGTGTCGCCTAGCACAAAGGAGGTGTCGTCTTCGTAGTTAGCGGTATAGAGGTACTTCAGCATCTGGCGCATGACAGCTAGGTTGTTATTGGGTAGTGAGATGGTTCCGTCGAACTCCTGTGTTATTGTTATTAGGCGGGTTCACAGCGAGCTGCTGTGATGACTCACCTTGAAGCGCCTATCACACGCCTTGTTAGAGAAATTCGATCTCGAGCACACAATCACCTTGTGGACTGGCCAGCCATTGCTACCGCAGGTGATGGTGACGTCGCTGAACCTGGCGTTGTCGAAGCGAGAGGTGAACAGTCGACAGTGGCTTGTAGCCCGGAGCGAGATCTCCTAGTGTGGCTATGTTGTCGATGGTGGCAAGATTCCAAGGTGGTGAAAAGTGAAGTTGCAAGCGTTCAGTGTGTTGATGAAATTGTAGCAGGAGCGGGACTACGTCTGCCAGTTTGGCGCTTTCGCGCAGAACAAATTCTGCTTGCATGTGTCACATGCTGCGCGCCAAGAGCAACTTGCTAGCGAAGACCAGATTGACCAGGCCGTGCAGCACAATGGCGTGCCAGTAGCTTCACGCCGATGCTTTCGACGTGTATAGATCGAAACGCTCGGTACTTGTTAATCGCTATTGCTTTTTCCACGTTACTGGGCCGAAAGAGCATGACCTACGAGACAGAGTTCGATGGCTGAGAGAGGATTAGAACGGAGAGACCGAGCCATACCTTAGAAACGGCACTACGCGAACACTGCGCTAGTCTATATGGTACATGGTGCTTACATTAAACGTGATGGTCCGTAAGACGGAAGTCAGTGAATGAGACACGACTTGAAAAGACAAAAGTCTCAAACACGCCGTACAGCCAGCACAACGCGAACACTGTGATCAGTCTAAGTATCGTACAAAACGATCCCACTGGTTGCCTTTACCGAAATTCCTATCCCTCTTCACCAGAATCGACAGTCTGGACGGACTCGCGACGACCGCTCATGCCATGGCTCATCTCAGGCGCGAAGGGAGGCTCGAAGCCGTCCTCTCCAAAATTCTCCCCATGGATGACCATTAGATAAGCCTGTTTCCCGTCAGTAAAACCCTTCTCGATCGAGTCAGCAACGAACGGGACGGAAAGAATCCACTGACGTCTTGTGTTGCACATCTCCTTGTAATCCCGCGAGCCTTGCATAGCAGCGTCGCTAACCTGCAGCCAGGCGTCCATCATGTCTCGGACTGCGTCTTTGAAAGTCTCGAGCGTATTGCGGAGGGATGCCAGGCCGGGGATGTCGACCAGAGGCGAACAAGACATTGTAGCGTTCCGCCAAGGCCTCGCGTACATTGCTTTGTCCCATGGAACGCAGCAGCTTGCCAGTGGAGTTGCGCGACGCCCTTGGCTCTGGTATAGGACGAAGCGTTCCATGTCGATGAGATCTTGGTCGGATTGAGCAACTTCTTCTATGCTTCATAACGAAGTAGACCAGAAAGCGGTCCTCAATGATCTCTGGAGCGCCTGCTTGAGCTCCGGTTGACCGGGACGAAATCTGTGCATCCAGGAGGCCTGTAGTAATGCTCCGTGGTCCATACTTCGCTCCACTTCGAGGCGTGCTTTGATAACTTCCGGTAACGCTTGATATAGTATTCGCCAAAGTCTTGCTCTGACGGCCGTCTGCCGGCAGCTGAATCTTCGAGGACCGATTCATCAATCGACTCCACTCTGACCATACCCTTGCTTTCGACAGGGAGAACGACCGGCAGCTGTGCGCCAGAGCGCGAGGCTCTTCTGGTCTTGGGCGAGATGTTTGATGACCATGATGTTGACGTATCAGTGCTCCCGCTGCCGGAACCAGAAGTCGGGGTTGAAGCAGAAGGTCTGCGCTGTGTAGTCTGTTGCTTCTCTGCCGTCTCCATAACCTCGTTGATCTTTTGGTTCGAGAGGGCTTGGCTGAGACGAAGGTCCAGGCTCTTTTGCGAGGTTCTGCTTCGTGTATTGCTGCGATTAGATGACCTGTCAAGCATCAGCATACCTGGATATATTCCTCTATGTACCCAGCGAGCGCCACTGACATAATTTCGATCGTCGTCGGTATTGGTACCAAGGTAGTGGAGGTCATGTCTGCCGCGATCTCAAGCCGATCTCGACGGCGAGGTGGCCGTAAAACCTGCTGGCACCCGCTTGTAGCTTATCATGGTGGGTTGCACATGTCCAACGAGCTCCTGCTCCAGAGGTTGGATGTGGGAACAGGCGAACACCAGTGCAAATTGCGCTAAAACAAGCTCCGTCATTGATAGGCAACGCTATGAAGGTGTGGTTACACAAGCTCGTAAGCGGCTTGACCATTCTTCTTGATCTTGCCGCAAGCTACCCGCGATTCATACAGCATCTCTACCACACCAGGGACACTCGATGTTGTTGGGTAGATAAGAAGATCAGCGTGAGTACATCGCGGTAGCGGTGGCTTATCGACGTCAGTAACATCCTCGACTGGTATTAAGATGCTGCTGTCGCCCTGTGGCAGCTTTAGCGAGATCTTTGAGTAGCTTGTACACATGTGTCGAAGGCAGGTACGCACTTGGTCGACTTCAGGCGCTCTGACCATTGCTTTTCGCGACTTCATGTGACGTGCCGACCTTGGTGCAGCCATACTCGAAGTCCGATCAAAAAGCTTAGACATCAACATTGCCACTTACTCTAACAAGACACTGCTCGTCGCGCCTCGTGCCTGCCCTGCTTGCAATTGTGCCTCGCGCGCGTAAAGCTATCATGAAATGCGGTTCGCTCTCTATGGAAGATGGAACAGGAGCGACGTGACTTCATCTTCAGAAGCAACTTACAGTCCGTTGAGGCGCCAGAGCAATGCGTTCTCGACCCCAGAATGCTCAGAAGGACCAACGCTACCTACCTGACCTTGTTCGCGTGGCTTACGTTCCCATCTCCTTAATCTGCGTTTGTCCACCTCGGCCCCGACGGCCCGATGATGACACGAGCGTAGCGCGCTGTTTCATGTCATAGGAGTTGCGCGTGAGAAGGCGCGGCGGTAGACACGTCCATCGGCTCGAAGATGTCGTGAATGTCTGACGGTCGCATGCGGAAGGATCGGCCAGCGCGTTCGTATTTTCGAGGCGAGATGTGCGGTCTTGGTTTCAGACCTGGGAGCTTGGAACAGCAGCATAGCGACCAGGCTCGAGGGCAGGATCGAAGAGTGTGACTCGATGCGGCATTTCTGGCGATCGTCGCGACCGGCGTCGCAGCTGGCCACTCTACCTTGAGGCCAAACAGCTCACACAAGCCTGAGCGGATGAGACCGATAGCCTGTGTGCTTCTATGGTGTGCCTGGGAGGAACGGTTTGTACTGTACGATATTTGTAGAAAGTGTGAAGGTGAATAATAATGAGAAGGTGTGTTGATGTTTTTTAGTGTTGTTTTCGATTGACGGCTGCCTTCGCGCATGATGCAATCTCCGGTGCAGCCAGTCACGGCGCAGGGCCTTGCAACGGGCGCCGCTACAACGGTCGCAGGCTCGCAGCACACACTGCCACACAGCTTTATTATTTATTAAGAGCACCGCAGCTCCCCGCCATTTTGCACCTCGAGATCGCAGCTGGCCCCTCCCCTGGCCTGGCTTGTGCTTACGTAAATTCTGGTTGTCGTGTACAATTGCAAACAGCGACGGAATATTGGTCCACATCGGCATCATCTCGCTCTGTGAGTCTCTGTGCTTCCACACCCGGCGCCCACAGTAGCAGCCGATCCCACGCACGCACGCACGCACCTCTCGCAGTCACCCGCCATTTCATCATCGCCATGGACAACCATTACAGGCCCGAGTCGCCGGATCTGTCGAGCATTGGACCACGACCGGTTAGTCCCGATCTTAGTGGCCCGCAGCCCTCTCCGCGTGTCGGGGAATTCAATCCACAAGCACAACATTTTCCTGGCGCGTTTGGTGCCGGCCATCGCAACCTCTCCGGAAGTTCCTGCCAACCTCAACCCACCTCCGCACCGCAGTACAACCCCTACGAGCAGCAATACCAGCCATATCCACAACAGTATCATCAACAGCCCATCCGTATGCCTCCGCGACACTTCAAGGCAGAAGATGAGGACGAGTACATGCCTGACGCACAAGCTTCGTCTAAGAGACAGCGTCGCGTGAAGCAGGAGACCAATGGCGCGCCTTCCGTCGATGCCTCGCCCTTCACTATCAAGTCTGAGACGGGCGACCCGACTCTCGGATGCACGCTCAACACCTCATTTCCCGTGGCGCGCATCAAGAGGATCATGCAGGCGGATGAGGATATTGGCAAGGTTGCGCAAGTCACACCGACAGTGGTCAGCAGAGCCCTCGAGCTCTTCATGATCAAGCTCATTTCAGCATCGGCAGTGCAAGCGCGTGGTCCAGCTTCAGCAGGAGCAGCCTCAGCGAGCAAGGGTCCTAAGCGCATACTGGCACAACACATGAAGGCCGCCGTCAAAGCCGACGAAGTTCTCGATTTCCTCTCCGACATAGTTGATAAGGTCCCCGATGCCCCAGTCAAAGCAAAGAAGGAGACGGGAAGCGACTCAGAGGAGGCTAAGCCTAAGCGTCGGAGCAAGAAGAGAAAGGACTCGGGTGATGATGTCTGAGAGGAGTCGCGTCATATAAGCATTCATTCTACACATCACATCAAACACGGCTACTGGACTGCTGCCAACAGAGGCACTTGTCGGCGTTCTCAACTTCCACTCTGGACACACATGGTACGCCGGAGCATGAAGTGGCCGCGCGGCTGGCAAGACGGAGGCAACAACCGGAGATCGCGCGGCGCTGGCCACCCCTTCGGAACTTCTTCAGCAGACTCTCAACTCGAGCCACCATGCAGCATTCACAAAGATGTTGGGACAAACGGAAGGGAAACAGAATGTGATCGCCAATTCCGACCAGCCTCCGCCAAGTTGCCGGAGGCATGCCTTTCCAACACCTTGGAACGCATGTTGGGATCGAAGCAACGAAGCTGTCCGGTTACATGTAATGCCAAACGAGGAGCATGTATGTATGTGAATGAGACCATGAAGACGAGGCCTTACTGATGAGCAACCAGTCGCGCTGTGCGAAGGAAGAGTCAGCACTCTGCATTCACACTGGAAGCTGTCTTCAGTTGACCCCGCACAACCTCCAGTGGCGAGCCAAATACAGGCCTCGTAGATGGAGCACAATGTCAATCAAACTGCACGACCTCATGTTAACGCCGCCTTTCTCATTTCCACTGTTGCAGCTTAAACTGACCATCGTACATTATCAGCTAGGATTTCGATCTTGGCAACCCAGAACAAGACGCTCAACGACATCAAGAATAAGAAGCTTTTGAAGGATACCGGCTTGATCAATGGCGAATGGATAGGGTCACGTCCAGTAAGGCTACGTTCGATGTCATTCACCCAGCAACACTCGAGAAGCTCGATACGCTTCCTGAGATGGACAAACACGATGTGGCAAAAGCTGTCGATGCGGCGTACGAAGCTTTCAAGACGTGGAAGAAACCACTGCGCGTGAGCGGGCACGGATGCTGAGGAAATGGAGCGACTTGTGTTATGGCACGTCGAATTTTACCGCCTGCTAATCCCAAGCAATGAATCGTGACCTTCAAGCAACCCTTGGGCGTCGAGGCATGTCTTGCTCCCTGAAACTTCCGCAAGCGCCATGATTACGAGGAAATGCGGCGCCACCCTCGTAGCCGGCTGTACCACTGTAAGCATTGCCATGAAGCTGGACGACTTCAAGACACTCTCAGATCGACCGCGTGAAGGCTGGTGACGAAGAATCGCCGCCATGTTGACACACTTGGCCACGGAGGTCCCATGACCGTGCGCCCGCCTCGCGCAGAGAGCCGGGGCCGTGCAAGGCCTCAGCACGCCAGCTCATTCAAGCTATAGCTTTGGCGTTGGGGCTAATGCGAAGCGCTCAGCGGCAGCCAACTTTGTCACCAGCCTTCCGTCCTAGTCCCTCTCTCCCAAGGAATGATAGCTAACATACCAAACTTCTAGGTGTGGAAGCCAGCGGGTGAAACACCACTCTCAGCACTGGCGCAAGCTGTACTGGCAGAAGAAGCCGGCTTTCCTAAAGGCTCAACCAACGTCATCGCATCCCTCACCACCGTCGCAGAAGTCGGCGAAGAACTCTGTGCGAACCCAAAAATTCACAAACTCTCCTTTACAGGCTCTACGCGCGTTGGAAAGCTCCTGATGAAACGGTGCTCCTCAACCCCGAAGAAACTCTCCCTTGAACTCGGCGTCGTAACAGCCCCTTCATCATATTCCATGATGCGAAGATAAAACCGCTGTTGAAGCAGCGAATTTATCAAAATTCCGCAATAGCGCCCAGACTTGCGTTACTGCGAATCGTGTTTGTGTGCAAGCTGGGATCTACGATGAGTTTGCACGGCGGCTTACGGAAAAGATCCAGACGCTAAAAGTCGAAGCTGGGACGGATGAGGGTGTGTTTATTGGGCCGTTGACGCATGAGTGCGCTGTTGAGAAGGCGATGAATCATATTGAGGATGCGAAAAGACTTGGTGGAAAGGTTGTCTATGGTGGTGGCCCGGCGAGGGATGTGCGCAAGGGGTTTTTTATGCAGCCGACTGTGATCACGGGAATGAGGACGGAGATGCTGACAACGAGGGAGGAGACGTTTGCGCCTGTGGTATGTTGAAAGAATGAGTCTTGGCACAGATTGCTGAGTCATTGAAGCGTGCTTCTTGACCATGGTTGACTGACTCTGTCCATAGGTCGGATTGTACAAGTTCCCAACCGAGGAGGAAATCATTGACTTAGCGAATGACTGCGACGTCGGGCTCGGGAACTTCATCATCACGGAGAATATGGCAAGGTCGTGGCGTGTAGCAGAGGCTCTCGAGGTCGGGTAAGTGCATGCTCTCACTATAAGTGTATGCTGCAGTGCTGATTACACGCAGTATGGTCGGTGTGAACGTGGGCATGTTTAGTGCTTGCGAATCTCCGTTCGGAGGCGTCAAAGGAAGCGGCCTTGGTCGTGAAGGTGGGACGCAAGGCATTAATGAGTATTTGACTACCAAGGCCGTGCTCATCAATGTGGCCGAGTAGACAACGGAAATCGGACTGGTGGATGGCCGGAAGCCTTCCATGTCATGAAGGGCGGAGTGGTTAGCACATCGGGTAGCAGGACTCTATCTGCGAGCTTCTTCTCGGTATAGAATCACTAGCCAACGTACGATCGAGTCCGCGGTCCATAGAAGCTGACATGAATGATCCATTGGTGGTTTTGTTGGGGGGGGGTTCAACGCGGTACAGCTCTTGAGTACACCTGTGTCGAGACTATAGCATTCCGCTTGATTAAACCTGGCTCAGTACCATGTCGTCAGTCCACGCACCTTCAACACTTTCCACGCCGTTGGGATATCGTTTTGTGTAGAGTTCTGTCTCTAAGCTCGTGAGGCCGCACTAGTATTTACACAAGAATAGTAGGTCAAGGAGAGTCGTTGCGTCGTATTGGCTGGACCAGGGGTTATAATAGGAAAGCAATGGCTGTGCCGACCATGGCACTGATAGAGAGCACCGTGGAAGTAGTTCCTGCGTTTGACAGGGCATCGGTGGTGAAGACTTGGTTGAAGCCGAGGTTCGTACTATTGTAGCAGTTCTGTGGTGTTACTTGCACGACGTCTGCAGGCTCTGCAAGTGTCACATCGACGCACTGGTGGACACGTTAGTATTCCGTTGTCATTTCTCTCGGCGGACAAGGACAAACGTACGCTGTAAAGTGCCGCACCGTGCTGGGCTGTTTCAACTACTTGGATTGTGATGTTGTCTCCCACCGCTAGCGAGAGATTGGCCGGCATGCGCACCTGCGGTAGGCAGAACTGCCCGCCGTACTCGCTGTTGTTCGGTCCAATAACCTGGAATACAGGGACAACTGGGTGTGAATAGTTTGGAGGCGCAAGCTGGCCCTGCTCTTGAATGCCAATGTTCACGTAGAACAGAGCCTTACTGTGTCCTGAGAACCATCCTGGCTGCACTGATACTGCTCCGCCTTGGTAGGGCCATTTCGTACGGTTCGTTGTTAGAGGCATACCACCGCCTGAGGCGCTCGTCAGTCGTGCGTCCAAAGTGTGCGCAAGGCACGGACTTACATGGATACATCCATTGCATTCCGTAGGGAAATGATAATGTGTCATTGTCGAAGTTGATACCCACTGTGCTCGGATCGTCTTCTGGCAGTGTGCCATTGGTATGTAGATTGTCTCCTCTCCAGCCAGGATATGTGATGACTGTGTGGGCTCTTGACTCTCCGAATAGCACTGCCAGCGCTACTAAGAACATTGATGTGAGGTTCGCCATCGCCATCACGCCGTCTTCGGCCGCTGGTGTTGTGCCAGCGCGGCGTTCAGCTGGTTGCTAGAGAACGGTCGTAAAAGTGTAGTCTCTCGTGGTCGGGCAGTCGATTGACGATAGTACTTCTTCCGTTCGGATCGATTGTAGCTAGAGAAGAGCACAGCAGGAATGTAGAGCTTACCGAGCGGATTCCTTCTATGAACACAGCGACATACTCTCCTTGAAGTGAGCTTAGCGCTGCGTCCCTCGTGCTTGCACTCCCAGTCGCTGACCATGCTTGGCGCACATCTGCACAACGAGAGGCTGAATCTCGACAGGGACTGGCTGGAAGAGGAATAGCATTGCGACGTGCGTGATGGGAATAGCTTCTGCGTCGTGTGATCCGCGCGACCTCAGAAACAGCCAAGGCGAATGGAGGATTGCAGGTAAGCGCCCGGCTGAGATGTCTGGACCTGGCCGAGGGTCTCGGACCGCCGCTCGGGAGCCATCACATGCGGGTCAGAGCCAATCGTATGGGATAGCGGTACTGTCACGCCTGCGGCTGGACGCCGAAGGAGGGCTCGAAGGATTTGACAAAGTCTGGCAGGCGGGGCAAGAGACACTTCGAATATTCAGGTTGATTCTGCTGACCGAAGAGTAAAAATGCTGCATAGCCTACACTGAATGCTTTCAGGAGCACGACAGACGAAGTGCCAAGTGTCATGCTGACACAGTGGTCAGAGATATACGTCTGCCACACGTAGTCTTCACTCGGTAGGTGGTATAGCTGAGAGGCTTTGTGAATAATCACTCCGTGAGTACGTGGCTTCCATATGGATCTGGAAGTCTTGCTAGAGCTAAGTGTTGGTGACATTCGACTGTCACACGCGGTTGTTGAGAACGTATGCGTCTCGGAGCTCCAGGTTCAAACGTGTTCTCCGGACGCCTGGGACTGCCTCTCCAAACACGAGCAGGCAGAATATCACATGATGCCACGAGGTTGCGCGTATGTGGTTGAATGTGGCCCCATTGCTGTTTCCAATTGACGACAGCTTGTCCGAAAGTCAATAGTACCCCGCGGGGCTCGCTGGATTTGCGAAGAGGTAGCAAGCGTATGAACGGTATAAGAAGCTCTCGCCGAACTGCCCTGTGTACTATGAAGATTCAGATCAAGCAATGCCGAGCACGGTACCGATGCGATGTCTAGCAAGAAGCCACTTAAGATGGTACCAGTCAGGCTATGAAGACTCCAAACCTGTAAGCGAAGTGCAGTAAATGATAATTCTCCTTCTCGACCCTGTTCGGTTGTGCAGCGATTCCAGTGCGAAGGGCGAGGGTATAGCGAGGTATAGCGAGTTGTGGACGTCTCACAGAGTGCCAGAACATGGGCATCCCCAGAAGGCATTGCTGGTAGGTGGCAGAACCGGGCTTTAGTCGACAGTAGAAGAAGGAGAAGAAGCTGAAGGAGGAGAGTTCAAGAGAACCTGCGCCAAGCTTTGGTCAAATGCGACGGGCCGACGACGCGAAGCGTCTTCACAACAACTTCAAATGTTCCTGCCGGAGACTTCCTCATCCTTCATCTTTCACAATCGGCATCGTGACGGCGCCATGCCGTTCATCTCGACATTGTTACATCTCGCGCCCACAGACTTCATACCGCCCGCAGCCAACGACGCTCCGGACACCCAGTGGAATGGTTCCAAGCGCCAGCGCGTACGAAGCGAGTCCACTGAGCACTTGAGACGACCTGACAGCGTTTGAGCGCTGACCTATCTTCGCATGTCTTTCGAGACACTCCATACGCAACCATGCGGCGTTCTGCTGGCAACATGATCTTCCCTGCTCATGCTGTGAAATGCCGGAGAAAGCTTCAGTCGTGGTGAAGAATTCATTGGGCGACCCGGTACCCAACATCTGAACCATGAACACCTGCACCCAGCTCAGCCAGGTCTTACCCAATTGAAACAAGTACTCCTATTGATGCTAGCATGCACCTTCACCTGCAGTGCGGACACGAGCTTCCCGGAACCTCATCGGTGCGCGAACACTCCTTGGTGCTGTTGGTGACGACAGGCCTTTGTGTCCACAAGGGTAGCGCGGAGAGTCCTGATGCTTGTCACTTTGCCTCATGCAAATCTCTGGCTTGCAATCCCCTGTCGTGCCACTAACTCGCGTGCGGGCTTAATATTGAGAGTGACCCGGGCAGTGCGACCTTTCAGCCTTAGATGCCGTTTCCTTTTGTCAGCTTGCTTGTTTGGTGGAGCGACAATTCTTGTCGTTGTTCCTTGTCTTTCTGCCACTGATTTGCGAGTGCGTCTCAAGGCAGCTAAGTGTATGGGAAGAATCTCACGAGGGCAACGAGTTCCATAGCTTTCTGCTTTCCTTTCGAACAATACCTGCGGGCAGGTACAATCTGGAGACTAGGTTGCCTTAGACTGCAGGACAGCGACGGAACCCGATCCTCAGAGGGCCGGTCAACATATTGTGCCTCTTTGCAGACTGTCTCGCAACTATACCAGCAGCTGCTCGCCGCCGACAACCTCCACCTCTTCTATGACCAGCATTGAGAATGCCACCTTTCGCGGATCGATCCAGGTCTTCTACACCTATCGAAGATGCGCCATCGCATGAAACCACAGCGGCTCAGCCACCTTGGGAACAACGCACTTTCGCCCAGGTCCCGTACATGAGGCCTTCATCGCCGCCGTTGACACAAGCGGAACGTCAAGCATTACCTTCCTTATGGGCTACCCGTGATGCTAGCGGAGGCGAAAGACCTCCCCAACAGAACTCTAAGGACCATGTTGACGTGGTCGCCTCTGTGGAAGATCCCTATCCATGGTCCAGGAAAAAGTCGTTAACGGCGGGGCCACCCCTAACGGCCGGACATCCCCCAGTGCCGTCGGCACCATACGACACACAGGTACAAATACCTCTGGGTCCAAAATCAGCACCACATTTGCCTTCATTTGTCAAAGCTCTGCCCTCACCACCAAACAGTACTACACCTTCGCGTTCTTCCACGAAGTCTTCAGCAGATATGCCAAGGACGCACTATACTTCTCCGCCACCTCAGCCGGTCGTCACCGCTATGCCAGGAACCATGTCAGCTCGCGGTAGGACTCCTTCACGTAGCCGGAAAGGGTCTTCGAGTCGTTCGCGTGTCGACAGCACAGAGAAGCGTTCTGGCAAGCCAGACCAGGTCTCTTTCGGACAGCGCTTCAAAGGTCACTTTAAAGACATGTTCAAACGGGAGCCGGTCGACGAAACAGCCTTCGTACGGATTGGTGACAAGCACTGGACGGAAGAGTGAAAGGGCAAGGGCCATTGTGCTGCGTTCAATTCCGTGTGATATTCGCAGATGGTTCGAAGCGGCAAGGTCTCTGCTGCTGTCAGGCATTACCTGATTGCAAGAAGGCTGTGTCATCATTGATGAACAGACTGGAGGCTGGAGTGACTGCCGAGGATTGAGATGGAGGACCCGCTACCAGAATGCTATCGGAGTCGGGCGCAACGGATCTCGTGGAGTCGTCGAATATGCGATCTGTGTGGTGTCTGCATGTCTACTTTACAGTAATATCGCTGACGAATCTCCTTGGTTCTTAGTATATTGACGAATGCGTGTCTTGCTTTTTTTAGTGTATATCGTTCAATACCCTCAGCGTCTTGACAATATTGCGAGATTGTTCGACGCCCCTTGGGATCTACGAGAGTTACTTGTTCACAAGGATAGCGTTGGCGGTATGTAGGTCGAGAACAAGGTACATGTAGCAATGGAATGTCACGGCCTGCTGCGAGAGATGTGAAAGATGAACCCCGCTCAAGAATAGCGGACTGTTTTGGCGAAACCGTGAGGCGATCAATTCAATTACGGTGGATCAATCGTAGCAACGCGTTCTGCTTCGACTGTGCTGGTAAGCCTGGTACGTACTTTTCAACCAAATAGGCCTCTAGCATCGTTCTTGGGAGATCAAGCGCTAGACCTACCCCACAACCCGATCCCGGAAGCGACGGATTTGGAAAGCCGATACTAGGAGACTTCGACGGGCACATTCACGCAGGATATTTGAGACGATTGAGGATATCAACCAAAGCTATTACGCAGCGTTGCCTCGAGACTCTACATGTACCCTATGACCTAGCTTCTGTGGCACCTGACTTCACCACACAGCCCGACGCCTCAGCCGTGCGATTTTACTGTACTCGTGCGCATCCCACGCGACGCCGGACTTTCCAAACAATGCTGTTCAACAACTCCCGGTTGCTCGACACAGCAGCCGCATCAGCCTCATGCAGACTTACAATAAGCTTTATTAGACAGCATCGCTGCGAATCTGCTGCTTCCTCGAAGTGCAGCTTTCGATGGCCCTGGCGACCCACCTCACAGTGGATCTCACCTGGGCCAACCTCGCGGTAACTGTCGGCCCTACCTCGCTCACAGTCCTTCTTCCCACTTCATCTCTCAAGACTCGTGGCTCCCCTTCTCATTAGCAACATCTTCCACGAGATCCTCGGCCTGCCACTGGATGCCATCGTACTTGTGCCTTATGCCAGGCACGAAGCGGTAAAGTCCCCAGTATGGCGTGTTGATTGGACTTACACCAGTGAACATCAGGACGTCGTACAGGAAGCCGCCAAATGTACACCCAAAGAAAGGAGCCACCATGGGAACCCAGAAGTAATAGTCTCCAGCTCGCCATACGTTCGCACCATAGCCGACGGCGTAAGACATGAGTCGTGGCCCAAAGTCACGAGCGAGATTGATAGCATATCCAGTCTCCCATCCGAAGCAGGCTCCAATTCCAAAGATGATGAAAAATAAAGCCAGGGGCGTGAGACTCTTGGCTCCCAGATTGGAGTCGTCCTTGACGGCGTAGATCATGAACATGAGGATGGTGGAAGCTATGAATTCCGAGAAAAACTGCCCAGTCTTCGTCATGAACGCCGCGGGATAGGTGCAGAATATTCCAGCCGTGGCATTTTCACTGTATCCTGGGACCGTTCGGATGCCAGCACCACCCTCAAACACATCGATGGCGGATTTATAGTTGGCATACACTACCAGGCTGGCACACATTCCTCCTAGCGTTTGGGCAACCATGTATACCGGGAACTTCCTCCAAGGGAAATCGCGGTATACGCAGTTTGCGAAGGTTACTGCCTAACGGTAATGGGTCTTAGCTTGAGTGCCTGGGGAGAACGAGCAGAAGGCATTGACGTCCTGCCCTTCCTCGGGCATGGCGAGATTGCTTCTGTACGTGGCGCAGCTTACCGGATTGATATGTGCTCCAGATTTTCCACTGGCATAGACGCCCAGCATGACTCCGATGCCTTGAGTGCAACTGTCAGCATACGATGTCCGGGACAGCCGTGCAGTGCTTGACGTACCCCATCCCCACGATATCGATTGATAATCACCCTTCTCGCCATTTGAAAGGACGACCTGGGCAACGACGCCGTCACCAAACAGAATCAAGATGAACCTGGATATCCTCTCAGCAGCGATCTTGTAGAATGGGCATCTTGGAGACACCTACACGCCGAGGAATTCTGAAAGAGGCTCTTGGAATTGCCTGCGGATCCTGGCCCACACCAGACCACTATTCGATTCCTTTCGGGCTGCAGCTGTAGGGCTACGTTTGATCATTGCTCCTGTTTCCGCATATGGAAGAGTTGTGGGTGTACTCGGTTCGGAACTTGCTCTCCTGCGTTGATGTCAGAGCCGTGATCTCGAGCGATTGAGGGATACTCCTTCGAACCTGTGTTCACGGTGCGTTATCCGTGGGTCGTCATTGAAAGTGTCCATTTGTTTTTGGTTGATGACTTCTGCGAAATCCTGCTCAGGCATGGTAAAGCTGATCCTGTGCGCGTATGGAGGTAGACGATCGATATGGAGTCGAGCAGCTGAGCTGTACGAGACGGACAACCAATATGAGGAGGACAAACACTACCGACGTCAGATTGCCGCCAGCGTGGAACGTAATGAGGAGGCGACAGTGTTGCTGACCAGGCTCTAAGGTTCATTATCATGCTCTGACAACAGCTCAAGTCCGAGAAATTCCCAGCCGCTGCAGGCTTAGGCCCGATCAGAATCCTACCGTGTACAGCTCCTACAGGGAGGTCGTGTACACGCGCGAATAGGCCACGAGCACTGCAATGCGGGATCCAAACTTTGGTAAACCACAGTGGAGGGTATGCAAGACATGAGCCGTCTGAAATGGCCAGAGCAGTGTTATGCCACTTGGACAGCACGGCATTTCATCTCACCACGCTTCACGATCAAAGCCAGGCCTGAACGGGATTGGCCATGCGGCTTGGTGCGGAAGTATGGTTGAACAAAGGAATCAACGCCGCATGCAGTCACATTCAGCCAGCTCTGCCGTCCACCACCCTGTTTGGGAACCTTACACAGCATTCACGGGCCCAGATGTGCCGCAGATACTCTGCAGCAAGTGCGTTCTTTCAACGACGTATCGAAGGCTGTTACAGCAGTCACGCCGTCGGCTGTAACAACCGTCGAGTGTAGCAGGCGCATGGTACAATCGAACACAATTGCATCAGCAGTGGTCACGATACCACTTCTCACGCCGCGAGGATCAAGGATCGGTCCGCAGCTCGTAGATCCAATAATGATCGCAGATTCAATGCCGAATTGCTGACATTCGGCGTGAGCGCGACTGCTCCTCACTGATCACTACTCAACGACTGAGACAGAACCTGGTATTGCCACTGCCGCGACACCGTACAGCTCAAGGTTCCCCGCGCTGTCTGTCTGATCCTTCTCATGGTAGATGGCTGGTCGTACAACAGGCCACCGTGTCGCTAAAGTGGCTACCGCGGCTATGGACTCAATAGAAAATTCGTATCGCATCTGCAAGCGAAGTCGGCAGCCAAGTCAGCGTGCTGAGCCGCGCAGTGTTAAGAACAGTAATTCAAATGCCACCTCATGCGATCTCGAACTTAATTCCTGCGTTGTTTGAGACAGTGATGTGATGAGAACAAGAAAGTCATCGCAGGGATGTCTCTTGTCTCATGGCCCGAACGATCCAATGGTCCACCTCAGTACGCACATCTTCTGCAAACGTCTGCAAGCAATCACCCTCCCCATGGCTCCCCGGATACTACCCCTCATTCCTGGAGGTGTTCCTCCACCTCGGATCCGGATCCGTGGGCGCCGAGAGCCTCGAGGAGTTCGCGATAATAACACGAATGGAAACGCCACGCGGAGGTGGTCCGCGCGCAAGCAACAGTGAATTCGGCCACGCCAACCCATGAGGCGCACAATATCGTGGGCTGTTGACGGCTTTCAACGGATGCGCATGCGCATCGCCAAGGAACATAAGCGCACGCGACACGTGAGCTTTGCACGCTTGTTGGAGCTGACATGACCTGCACACAGCTGGGCCATGATCCCACCGGATGAACTTAGAAGCGGGCAATTCCTCCGCCTTTCACATGTACCGACGAGGCGACCGTTCCAAAGACGTGCTGATCACGGGCGCACATGGCTTCCTCATAAACACAGCGCAACCGCTTTGAGCACGCGCACAGTTTGGCATACATTCTATACCTCTACGTCTTCTTCACTTGTGCGCAGCATCTCGACTACGTCTCACAGCGAGTTTCCAGCAGGAATGGCGTCTTCAGACCAGGTCTTCGTGGGCAGCATTGATCAGGGAACCACCAGCTCTCGATTTCTCATCTTTGACACGGCTGGCGAGCCCGTTGCAGTACATCAGGAAGAATTCAGCCAGATCTATCCGAACCCAGGGTCATTCTCTCCAAGCTCAGTAGAGCTCAGATACTAATATCCTATAGATGGCACGAGCACGACCCAGACGAGATTGTTCAGTCCGTACAGAACTGCATAGAAGGCGCGCTCAAGATCTTCGAGAAGGGTGGGCACTCAATAGACAGCATCAAGGCGATCGGCATCACGAACCAGCGAGAAACGACCGTATGCTGGGACAACAAGACCGGCGAGCCTCTACACAACGCTATCGTCTGGACAGACACTCGCACAGCAGCTCTGGCGAGAGAACTCAAGGCAAGACCAGACAGTGACAAGCTCACTGATGTCTGTGGACTGCCAATCTCCACATACCCCTCTGTGACAAAGCTCCTGTGGCTGCTCAAGAACTCAAAGAAGGTCAAGAAGGCATACGACAATGGCACACTGGCGTTTGGCACAATTGATGCTTGGCTTATCTTTAAGCTGAACGGCGGACCAGAGGGCAACGTTTTTGTTTCGGACCCTACCAATGCCAGCAGGACCATGTTCATGGACATTCACACTCTGAAATACAGTGAGAAGATGCTGGACTTCTTCTCATACGAGTTCGATATGCGCAAAGTCCACATGCCGGAAATCGTGCGCTCTTCGGACAGGAAAGCCTTTGGCCAGGTCGCGTCAGGCTCTTTGAAGGGTTTCCCACTTACCGGATGTCTTGGAGATCAGTCCGCTGCACTTGTTGGTCAGAAAGGCTTCGAACCAGGTGCTGCAAAGAACACCTACGGTACTGGCTGCTTCCTCTTATATAATGTTGGTGAGAAGCCGGTGTTATCTACTCATGGACTGCTGGCAACAGTGGCGTATGACTTCGATGGAAAGCCAATGTATGCCCTGGAGGGCAGCATAGCAGTCGCGGGCTCTGGTGTGAAGTTCCTCATGTAAGACTGAGACGGCCCATGTTCGAGCGTCAGTGCTGACATCGTGGATAGGCACAATCTGGGCTTCAGTCATGCTTCTCACAAGATTACCGAGCTGGCGGAGACAGTCAAGGACAATGGCGGTCTCGTATTCGTGACTGCTTTTAGTGGCCTCTTCGCACCTTACTGGATCGATGATGCCCATGGAACCATGTGTAGGTCTCACACGGACATTCCGGAAGAATGATACTAATCATTCATAGTTGGCATAACACACCACACAGAACGTGGGCACATCGCCCGAGCCACCCTGGAAGCCGTCTGTTTCCAAACAAAAGCCATTCTCGATGCAATGGAGAAAGACAGTGGGCACAAGCTTAGTGAATTGAAAGTTGACGGCGGCATGAGTAACTCTACGTTATGCATGCAGACACAAGCAGATCTAGTGAGCATTCCCATCGTGCGGCCGAAGATGAGGGAGACTACCGCTCTCGGAGCCGCAATTGCTGCAGGCTTTGCTGTGAATGTCTGGAAGAGCTTTGATGAGCTCAAGGAAGTCAACACCGCTGGACAGACGACGTTCGAGCCGCAGATGGATGAGAAGAGCAGCAAGAAGATGTTCCGGAAGTGGGAACGAGCTGTGAGGATGTGCAAGGGATGGCTTGCAGAGGAAGAGGAAGACGAGGGCAAGTCAGAGGAAGCAAAGGAGATCAAGGACAATATTGCCAAGGAGCAGGAAGAGACCTCGAAACTATGAACGCCAAGCCACACTGATGAGCAGCCTTTGGCAAAAATACCCGGTATTCGCGGATGAGTGAATGAAACTACACTGGGCGTGCAACAGCACCGCCGCAAGCAAGCTAGCAGGGTTTGCCATTCCGCAACTACCAATGAGGAGGAGATTTGAGCGCAAACATGTGCATGATCCACTTTTCTCAGCCAACCTCACCTCGTAGGTGTCATGCGCCACAGGTAGCTTGCGGATCGCAGTTATTGTCCGTCACGACTATGGCAATCTTCTTCACTCCTCATCATACTTCATTTCTTTCCCATCTCGGCCGCCTGAACATCTTCAACCCATGTGACAGCAACCATGATGTCGCCTCCAGCGTCGACTCCCGGCAGCGAGCACAAGTGGTAAGCACTGTTCATCCCATTTCCTTCCACAGCTACTAACAAACCATCCAGGGACCCCTTTGGTCCCAACTTTATCATCCTCATCGGCAACGGCACGAACCAAACCATATTCAGAATCAGCGAATCCCTCCTCTCCCACTACTCTGGCTATTTCCGCACCATGGCCTCGACCAACACCATCACCCCAATCCACCCTCACAGCAGCTCCGCTGAGGTTCGCCTCCCCGGCAACGACCCAGAAGTCTTCAGCATGGCCCTGCACTACCTGTATAACCGTCGGTTCCTCGACTCGACAATCCACCCCTGTCACCTGCTCTCCTTCGACAAGCTCATCGACATCTGGTCGTTCGGAGAAGCGAGAATCATGCCCTTGATCCAGAACGCCGCCGCCGATCTCTTTGGTAGCAAGATTAAGCTCAGCAAGTCGCTGCCGGACCGCTGGAGTATCGAGTACCTTTGGGAACGGACGGGAAAAGGGAGTCAGCTCAGGAAGATGCTGGTGGCGTTTGTCAGGGAGATGTGGATACCCGATGGACACAAGCATCATATTTGGAGTGAGCTTGTAGATGGACGAAGCGAGGATCCGGAGCGTCTGGTTTGGCTTGTGGAGGCACTGCTTGGTAGCAAACATGAAGTTCGAGTGAGTGCAAAGACGTGGAGACGGATGGAGTCGTGCGAGTGGTAAGCATTACCCGATTGGGTCCCTTTCCAAACAGTACATTGATGTGCTGACTCTTCTCTCCCATTTCAGGCATGTGCACGAGGACTTTGCCTGGTGCGAAGGGAGCGAAGAGGCGAGTCTTGATGACCAGAGAGATCTAGTGCCAGCAAAACATCGTCAACGCGCGGCAAGCTGGAGCTCTTGAGAATTGGAGAAAGAACGCGTTGAAAAGCATGTCAGGATACTGCACGCTCAGTATAGGGGAAAACGGGTGACTTGTACGATATTAACGACTTGACGAAGGATGGACTTGATGGTGACGGCTGACAGCAAAGGCTATTGCAACTTCGAGCAATCGATATGTTCTTGAAATCCGCCGACCTGTAATCTCAATAACCCATCGCTAAGAGCGGAAAGCAAATTACTTGTGGTGACGGACATCTAGCGACGCGCTTTTCCCTGGTATGCCTCGATGGTAGGCCAGGATGTGTCACACTCACCCACTATCGCTCTAACGATAGCCAGCATCTAACAGAGGGAGCTCAATGCCAGGGTTCCGCTGCCATTGAGGTGCACTCGTGAGTGTTTCAATGTGCTACGAGCACGATCAGCCAGCCTGAGGCAGGATCGTTCAGCTATTGACTTCCTCTGCGAGAAGGCATTACTGTACGAGAGCGACGCCTACCAGCCGGTCACACCGGCAGTGCTAGTAGATAAGGTTGTTGAGAAATATAGTGGCGGCGGAGGATCTTCACTATCCGCTAGACGCATGTATGCCAAGCCGAGAGAGCGTGAAAGGACATCGCAGGAATTCTCAAATCGACATCTTAGCGGCGCGGATTGATAAGAAGGACGCGGGAGGCGACGGCCGCATTTGGTCGCTCTCTACGACTGTTTATCACACGCACGCACGCAAGGTTTGCTGTAGATTTCTAGCATTCACTGTGCATCGGGGTTCAGAGTCTGGGAGGTCACCACGTGTGTAGCTACCTGGCGATGATGATGATGCCTATGAAAGCAGATAAGAAGCGACCATATGGCGATTTTCATGATCATAAGGTGGTCCATATGCTGAGATTGCTCATCACTATCGAGGAAGAAGAACTGGCAGCGGTTGCGAGCTAGAAGTGGCTGATATTGTTCGCGCGAAGGCCACTGAGCGTAGGAACTTTGGTGTTGTAATAGCCACGATGGATCAATCGAATGGTTGTCGCTACGACGCTTGCGATGTTGAACCTCGCATGAGACTACGGCTGATATGAGGAGCGGCCGAGATCAGCGAGGTCGCTTGACCCTGACTGCCAACTCTGCGATATGAAGCGTCCGCTATCAGATATGCTCCCGAGGGCGAGGATTCTCAGATTCAGCGCACGAAGCACATTCGGATGCTAAGCACGTTTTGACCAGGATTGTGTTCGTGATTTTCTGCATGGCAAGCCGCGCTGCACTGCCAGTCACATTCCAAGGGTGGCAGTTCAGCAGTATTGTAGCAAGTTTCTTCTGCTATAGTAGAAATGTATCAGCGGCACGGTCGACCGCCGGCACACGTGGAGATCGGCCGTTTCCAAGCGCCTGGTCGAGGTCGTAAGTCGCCGAATGGCTCCATTGAGACATTTTTGAGCCGCGCACCTGCCGAAAGGGGACAGATAGATGTCGCAAGATGGCCTAGCAGCAAGATGACTTTACACCATGATATGCAGCCGCCGAGCTGCATGAGAACCATTCGTCGGTCAAAGACATCGTGCAGCATTGTGCGCTGTTGAGGACGCGGTATTTCCAATGTGACAGCACGACGACAGCATCAGTCTCGACAGTTGTGATAACAGTCGCCATCGAAGCCTGTGTGTAGGTTTCGGCGGTTTCTGCAGGACCAGGTTAAGGCACAATGCTCCAAGAATGCACTATTTGTAAAGGCCCTCCGCGGCCTGGTGCCAAGCTGGACGAGCTCAACTCACGCCAGTCATCAGTCTTTCTTCACGTTAGGCCACCACGTTGAGTGGTCGGACGGGACGTGAGCGGAATTGCGTGCATCACCGATCCCCAGTGGCTTATCGGCATCTGATACAGAGCGTTGCGATGGTCTGCAGCGTGTCGTATCGCGTGCGTCGTGGCAGAGATTGGCCTTTGGTATTACTGTAAATGTGGCCCTAGGAGATGGGTGAGGGTGGTGTCTCTCTCCATGGTCCTGCGTGCGTACGTCAGGGCAGAGCGCAGACGATCTCAGCCTCGCCATCAGTCCGCAGCAGCTCGGTCGAGAGGTGGAACTCGTGCAATGGTGGCTCCTTGCAAGCATCTACTATTACTACTACTCTTAGTGGCAGCGAGGACCATGCCAAGACGGACGGGGCGCCGGCGAGAGCGGGTCGATTGTCGAGATGATCCCTGAAACTCGGCCTCCCGCGTCAATTCTACCGTCAACCGTGTCTACCTATAGTACTAACATTTGAAGCGTGCCCTGGGCCCGTTTGGGAGGACGGAATCTGTTTGGAGGACAGCGCCGCCCAATGCGACTTGCCTTGCGGCGCCAGGCCCGACGTTGACTTCTGCCCCAGCACCACCTGCTGCAGCGCTCTCTCTGCGCACGTCGAGCACGCCGTCGAATGCATAATAACAACCTTTTACCGCCGAGACAGCAACCGCACGGCAGCACTGTTTCTGCTGAGACATTATTGTGGAGCTCCAGCACCGCCGCCGTGATTCTGGGAGGCCAGCATCCGAAACCTGAACCAGAAAAAGCTGCCAGGAGCCAGGAACCCGAGTCCTCGCACGTCAGCATCTACTCAAGTCCACCTTCCATCTCCGCTCTTGGGATAGTGCGACTGGACAGATCGCTATCGCGAACGCCACATGGCTCCTAACCTTTCAGGCTTCTGCCCCGTTAAACTCAGCAAACCCCATGCATATGCTTCAAGGCCGTTATCAGCAGTTCGATTTGCCTACGCTGGATGCTCAGGCGTGGTATCTGAAAGCTCCTACGCTCGACACGATTGTTAGCCTACCGCAGCTACACTGCTTTTGCGTCGTCACTTTTGTTTCCCTCACACTCCTGCTCACGTATATTTTCTTGCTATTCAGTCTTGCTTTGTTGCTGAAGTTTTGGCATTCCCACCTCACTACAGCATTCCCCAACTTCACTTTCTTCTGGCACTGAACAACTTGCAGCATGTCCATCTTCAAGCGGAAGGGCAAGTCTGCCAAGCAGGTAGAGTCCACGCCAAAGAAAGAACCTGCTGCTGGTCAGGCTCCTATGAAGGCATACAAGCCAAAGCACATGTCTGATGCTGCTTTGCATGGCAGCAGAAACGATCACCTGGGCGAGAGGAGCTCACTCCACGGCCAACAATTCTACAGCCAATCGAAAGCCCGCAGCGAGGAAATGTTCTCGCAGTCTCAAGCCCCTCCTATGGCCGGCTCTCCGTACGGCCAGGTCCGCCAAAACAGCGGATACTTCTACTCAGCACGCGGACGAAGCGGAGGCTACGATAACACCATGCCATTTGCTCGAGGACGTGGCAAAGCAGATCTCGGAAAAGAGCCTAGCTCCATGACTCCGTCCTACTCTTCCGACTCTGGTTACGAATCGGCAGGCCCAACATCTGCCATGCACTCTCGCGCACCCAGTGTGCAAAACATTCAAGATTCCAGACAGCTTTGCAACCCCAGAGCTTCACACAATTTTATTGACGAACTCAGGCTGTCTCGGGAACCTTTCGAACAGATGTCCGAGATCGAGCGTATTCCAACTGGAGACGCAGCGAGGAAGTCCCAGGAGGGCATTTTGAAGAATGTTGGCAATGTTTCGCCGCTTGAGCCCGAGTATGATGCCGGTTCTCTGAAGTCCAACAAGTCGACAAATAAGAAGACACGTTTCGAAGACCAGTCAGAGCCAATGCCGGCTCTAGACCAGCTGCAACAACATCGTGAACAAGCATCGATCCCTTTCGCCGCGAGTTTGCCAGGTACGTGCCAAAGCGTCGTCCCAAGCATCGATCAGTGGATCAGACAGCGGTGTATTCATCGAGACAACGACACTTCGGTTGCGCTGTTGAGACCGCCATCCAGTGCAATTCTACCTGGCTCTCGAGCGTAGCTAACATTCTTCTGTTTGGCAGGACAAATCAACGTGGAGGCCACGAAGCAGCTCACAAGCACAATCGACGAATCTACCGAGCTTGCTCTGCGTGAGCAGGAGCAGAAATCGCAAGGCACCATGCAATCCCTGGAAATAGCTCCACAGACGTTTGAGAGCCTGCAGCTCACATATCCTTCGATTGGCAGTTCGCATATCGATGAATCTTCTCAGGTCGCAGTCCACAACACACGACCGACGCCCAGCAACTCGAGAAGGCCCAGCATCCCTCCACTTTCCATACTGGAGGGTCTCAAAGTAAATAAGAAGGGCAAGATCCTTGACGAAGAAGGAGATCCGATCGGCGAGCTAGTTGATGGCGATCTCCTCGGCTGCGTTCGACAAAAGGCCAATGAGAAGGGAGAAGTGATAGACGAATACGGCCGGGTCGTGGGCACTGTGAGGACAATTCCAAGCATCGGCGGCACCTCTATGGTTTGTGCATTGCCATCTTCTGCACGCTTTGAGCCTCAGCCCGAGGCAGCGACGAAGCTTCTCCAAGCCTCGCGACCTAATCTCAGTTTGCATACGGACAGTGGGTCCGACTCCGCTCGAGAAATCAACATCCCACAACACAACCCTTCTGGTCACGACCTGCGAGGAGACTCTCCAACGGCACCACATCAGATCACCGCACAGCAGCAGGACGCCCACAGCGGGTCGAACACACTTCCACCACCACCTCACAACCGAGCTTCAGATCAGGTACAATCTACGGCCCAGCTCGAGAACATGAGCAGCCAGGCTCCTGCGACACTTCATTCGGATGACAGTCAGTATACTGTTTCGGCGGCCCCGAAAGAATCGAAAGACCCGTCGCATCAAGAGTTGCCACGCCCAAGCCGCTCTGCCAGTGAGCGCAGTCTCTCCGAGCTCGGCAAATCATATGCTCGTCCGCCAATGGATTCCGTGCCTGAAGACAATGTTCCAGGGGACGACATCATGCCCGTCGAGAGTTCAGATCTCTTCGCATACAAGGGCGAGATCCCATTGTTCGACGCCAGGCTGCCCTCACGGTTGCCCATCGATCCCAACTTTCCAAGAGGTGTATTGAGTGGAAGTCATCCTGGAAGCAGCATGTTTCCTCAGGGTATGCCCGGTCAGCCTTCTCCCTCTGCTCGCATACCGATGGCCTCGCATCGTGCTAGAACACATTTTACTGGTGTTCATCCGAGCAATAACCTCAATCCCAAATTGGCAACGATGGACAACTCCTGGAGAAGCCCGCTCAGCAGTCATGGTGAGTTCGACCAAGCATATTGCGGCTTTTTTTTTTTGCCAAAGTCTAACGTAACGACAGAGACGAGCCCAAAGCGCAGCGAGAATGGAACTGACTCCACATCCGACGATACGCCAACCATGCGACCACCGCACATAAGAACACCATCGATGCGATCGAATGCAACATCAGTGGAAAAGCCTCGTACTTACTTCACACACGGTGGCAAGATCACCGTGGGCGCCGCCAACACACCAAAGCCTGAGAAGCAAGCCGAACCACAGATGGCCGAACCTGTCGCAGAAACGGTTGCCGAGAAGAAGAAGACTCGCTTCAGCATTGGCTTTGGCAAGAAGAAGTAGGCCAGTCAGAACGGTAAGCCTGGGGTGGGACATACCACAACGAATACATTTCACTTTTGTCGTCAAATTAGCGGGCGTTGGGGTGCAGAATAAGCATGACACAAGTGTTTCCGATGTAGACATTGCCATTCATTGGTGAACTGTCGTTAACTTTGGAGCTGGGATCTTTGGATCATATACACAAGTTGCCGTATGACATGAGGGGAGAAGCAGGAATATTGGGCACAGTACGTGCTCTCAAGTCATTATCAGAGTCTGGGCATTGACGCTCCAGACTTGTTGGCATACACGACCTTAACATAGTGGGGGTAGAAAGCAATCACTTGGAGAAAGCACTACTTGCTGGAAACATATCCCACATCTGCTGCATTCACCATCATAAACACCTGAACATAATGTTCAAGCACGGCTTCCACTCCTGAATCACCTACTTCATGCGGCATCAGTATCTGCAACCCTCCGCTAAAATCTTCTGGAAGCTCTCCCAAGCTCAAGCAAGTCCTCGCAAAAGCTTTCTTTGCCTGACCATTCACAGGCCTCGGCCGCAAGCCCAGCACCGGTAGCCCACGTGCCAGCCACACCACCCACGGCACGTTTACCGTTAATCGATAGGTGACCGGTGGGAGGAGCAAACGAAGCTCTCTGCTACTTTTGCTCTCACTCTGCATCTCACTCACTCACTCACTCACTCACTCACCACACTGCGGCTCTAGCAGCGTCGATCTCAGTGAGCGACTTCTGGCGTTTTTGCGCTCACTGCCCACTCCCACGGAACTGAAAGCTCCAACCTTAATCCCCCGGCGTGATCGCCGGTATCTCGGGGTCTGGGAAATCTTGCGATCTGACCGACATGTCGAAGACGAATGGGACCGAACAGGTCACGGAGCACTATGTCTCTGAAATCAATGGCGAGGACATTGAGCCAACTTCGTACGAGCGCATAACGGTCGTTCCTAAAGGCACGTCTACAACTCCAGAGGCTTCCAGTCCGTCTTCTTCACGACACGGCCATGGCCACGGCGCAGTCGAACTCGTTGGCGGCGCAGACCCATCTGGACAGCCACCGCTCCAGACCACAGTCGCCGAAGTCGAAGGCAGGAAGAAACGGTTCGGCTACTTGCGTCGGCCGCAGTTCTGGCTCGTTCTTGTCCTGTCGCAGGCGCTGGCAGTTACCATTACCGGTACCAATACGCTCTCAACTTTACTTTCCAATGAGGGCACGTCGATTCCGGCGTTTCAGAGTCTGTTCAATTACATCCTTTTGAACATCATCTACACTTCTTACACGATCTACAAGTATGGCTTCAAGGGCTGGCTGAAGCTAATGTACAAGGACGGCTGGCGATTCTTCCTCCTGGCGTTCTGTGATGTGCAGGGCAACTACTTTACTGTCCTCGCCTACCGTTACACGACCATTCTTTCTGCGCAATTGATTAATTTCTGGGCCATCGCTGTGGTTGTTCTCATATCTCTAATCTTCCTCAAGGTCCGCTACCACATCTTCCAGTACGCGGGCATTTTGATTTGCTGCGGTGGCCTGGGAATGCTCGTTGCATCTGATCACATAACCGGATCCAACGGAGGCCAGGCCGCGGATGCCGTGAAGGGAGATCTTTTCGCATTGGTCGGCGCTACATTCTACGGTCTTTCCAACGTCTTCGAAGAATACATGGTGAGCAAGCGTCCACTGTACGAAGTCATCGGACAGCTCGCTTGGTGGGGCATGTTCATCAACGGCGTTCAGGCTGGCATCTTCGATCGCGCAGCGTTCAGAGCTGCAGTGTGGAATGCCAAGGTTGGAGGATATTTGACCGGCTACACACTCCTTTTGACCTGGTTCTATTCGGCTGTCCCGGTTGTTCTGCGAATGGCATCGGCGGCGTTCTTCAACATTGGACTGTTGACCGGAAACTTCTGGGGTGTTATTGTTGGCATCAAGGTGTTTGGGTATCACGTCCACTGGATGTACCCAATCGCTTTCTGCCTGATTATGGGCGGCCACTTTGTGTACTATGGCACTGAAGGCGTTTTAGGTGAGGCGAAGAAGCCTTGGCTTGGCGAGAACCAGGAAGGTGGTAACGATGGCATTGGAACGGCTCGCAGGCAGCTTGAACATCCTGGCGTTACTTTGTAGGCTCGTGAGGCGAATAGCTGCATCAGTCAGCTGCGAAGTCGAACTGTCCATAGACCTAATGATTGCACATACCCTGTTTCATGGCCGAGGCGGGCTATAAGAAGTCCGGTATCTTGAGGCATTTCGCCTGCGCGGAAAAGGTGCCTGGTAAGGACCGTGGTCATCATCTGCATAAGTGATAGCGCGACATGGGCTACGTCGGCGACTGCGTGTCGCTCCCTTTGGCAGCCCTGTGCTATTGCCTGTTCTTTCGTTGTTTCATGATCGCGGCGAATCGAAGCCGAGGTGCGTGAGATGGGAACCTCTGCATGTGGGTGTCATAGACCGCCTTGTATCGCGAACGAAGACAATATAAGCACCAAAGCATTGATGATGCCCCAAGTCAACGGGATCCATGTCGACATTCTGAAGAAGCCTGCAGTGTAGACAGCTGCCAGTCTACTCTACCATCAGTCAATAGTCTATAGAGTAAAGCAAGCGCCACTCACAGCCCTCCAACCGCATTGCCTGCAATCAGTGCCTCGATGGTGCCGATAATAGCATAGATGACAGGCGTGATCCAAATCAACTTCCAGTTGCGACGCTGTATGACACAAGCATAAGCACCAGCGATCAGATGGACTCCACCCACGCAGACCAGAGTCCAGTATAGCGTGAATCGCCACATGGGCTCGGCATCATAGAGGTAGTTGTTCTGTGGCCCGTCGACGGGGAACGGCCAGTACAAGGAAGGAAATGGCGGGACCTCGTATGACAGTGGTTTTGGGTTGACCTGGAGCTTGAGGAAGCGGTGACTGTCGTGATGTTAATCGTTGCACAGAGTGCACATCTGGATGATTATACCTCATGTTGTCAACAGCCTTTGATGGCGTCTGGGTCCGCTTCTGAGATATGCGGCACTGCCCGTCCTAGCGATTCAGACTATTGGCCCCTGTTCAATGTACGCACATGGCCACTCTGATGCAGCATGGTCTCGATGAGAGCACGATGTTGATGGTCCTGATGACATTCTGAATTGCTGAGGGCAGTCGCGGCGGCTGGACAGGGATCTGGCGCACGGACAGTCGCAATGAGCCGAGGCGGAAGGAACGACAACATCACTTCCACCTTTTGACAGTTTACTCCCCCGTCTACTTCACCGGTCTTCGCATCGCGACCTCATGCGGTCTGAAGCGATCTTGATACCATGCCGGCAGATCGCTTGCTAGGCACTCTGCTTAGAGCTCTCCAGACATACACAGAGCAGGAGGACACGCCGAGGTGGGCCGATCATACTCAACAAGCCCAAGCCACATCGTTGACTGTTATACAGACTCTTCGGCACTGCTTCGTCTTTACTAACGACCTTGAATAATCCCTTGAACATCACGCTTTTAACAGGTCAAATACTATCAGCGCCCGCAATATGGCTGCGACCGGAAGGCTTGCGAACATGCATGCGATGCTTGAGCGTCTTTCATGCTGCAGCGCGAGCGCTTCTAAAGCACGAGGACGCACTCAGAGAGAAGGCCCCGGTCCAGGACTTCGCGAACTTGCAGCCAGAAAGGACTCTGCCAAAAGACGAGTGGATCAAGGCGGCCCTCGGCGGAGCTGACGAGCACTCACCACGATGGAGACACATCCTAGTGATTGCAGGCCTGTTACTAGCTTTCGGTCGCGCTGAAGAGGAGAATCTGAGCCAAGGCATGCGGAGTACTCTCGAAACTGCACTGGTCACCGCCACGAACCTCGCGCTAGAGGAGACGCTGGAAGACGATGCACTTGGACTAGCCTCCATAACATTGGCTTTGAATCATTGCTTTCCATACCTACCAGATCACCAACGAGCACAGCTTGATTATGGTCTTTTATTGCCAGTTTTGGTTCGTTCGACACTACATTCGAGCGAAGGATTGCAGTCCGCATATTTTCTGGGTGCTCTGGATCGGGACGTTCTCCTACAGCATGACGATCGCCTCCAATGGAGCGAGCAATCAGTCTCGTACCAACAGATTCAAACAATGATATCAAGTCCGTTGATCGGATCCCTCGGACCATTAGCGCGATTGATAGGACATTCTATCGAACAAGTAAAAGAGTCCTGGCATGTAACCGCAGTCCTGAACGACCTCGAAACATTCGCCAAAACGCTACACACACAGTGGAGACAAAACAAGCTGTCCAGTGTGGAGGTCACCCAGCAGCAACGACGACTCAACGAGCGCACTTTGAACATAACCGTGCCCACTCTTTGGAGATTACTGCAAACCGTGATGTTCGCTAGCGTCATTGTCCTTCGTAGCGCACTGGGTCGCCTGCTAGGAGACATCACGCTCGCCAACGATGCAACGGCACCCACAATAGCGAAGCAATCGCTATACATCTTGCGAAGCTTCTACTTCGTCACAACACGGCAAGGCTCGGCCACGTTCTCGCAATACAACTTTGTGTCGTACACGGCCATGGACATTCTTGGCCAATACCCGTTGGAAGCACAATCATTTCTCCGAGATATCCGTCCAACATACGTTGGTACCGTTGCCGAACATCCTCTGGAGCGCAATTTGGACCTCTTCTTTCTCAATACGGCCGAACACTTTACTCTGGTTCTGCCTCCGCATGTCAGCGAGGAACTGCTTCTCCCAACTGTGACCTGCTACCTTGCCGCAGGAGGGAAAGGCCAACTGCTGTCCATCTTCGAAGCGGCGCACAGTGTCACTCTGGCAGTCTTCTCGGCGCCGCAGAACGCCGATGCTACCATCAATAACCTGCCTCTATACGTGGATTCCTTATTCAAAGTCTTCCCGCTGAATCTGTCTGCTCGACAGTTCCGCCTGGCTTTCAGGACGCTACTGAAGTTGACGTCGCCGCCCTCGTCATTATCTCTATCCCAACCGATGATGCCCGCCATATTGCTAGAACTATTGCACGAACGAGCGCAGCATAGTTCGACTACCCCAATACTTGTACATTCCGGCACTGTAGAGGCCGCGGTCGAAACGCCCGTTCCACTATCCGAACAAGCTGTGCTGACATTGACTGTTCTGGACGGCCTGACACAGGTGCCATTAGATCTCCTGGATGAGTGGCTGCCCTTGACCGCCGAGATGATCCACGCGATTCAGGATGATGGCATGCGCGAGCATTGTAAACAGCACTTTTGGCACATTCTTACCGGTGGTGAGCTTGATCCGGAACGTAGCAGGGTGTGCCATGCATGGTGGAGCAGCGGCGGTGGAAAAGAATGGATCTTGTATGCCCATCGGGGTGATGATGATGCAATGATGAGTGGCGGCCTTCAGGGAGGGCAGGCGAGTAAGCTGTAGAGAGGCGAATGATACCCAGATAGCGTGTATTTCTTACTCACCCGACTATGCATCTCGTTTGGTAGTTGACTTCAAGCAACGGCTATTGCGATTGATCCCAGTAAGAAGGTTCCTGGCGGCCTGTGGTTCCTGGGTCGGAGCAATTTAGAGTCAACTAGCGCCAACGTGCGAAGCTGCAAGGGCATCTCGCGACACGCGGACCCGATCGTCTTCCAACAAACACACCATTGTTAGCAACGAGTCATCTTGCTGATGGGTGAGGCCATTGCTCGACGCAACTACAGTACTACTGTAAATGGACAGCTGAGCACTAAGCTAAGTACACTCGCACGCAAAACAGGTTTGTTGCTCTAGCGCCCCGCTGCTGTGCGTGCTTCAGCCTCGCTTCGTACGCAATAACCTCGCATCCTCGTTGCTTCAGGTACCTTGCAAGCTCAACATCTCCCTGAAGCATTGGCCTCGATCCCTGTCAGATTGGAGCGCCAGATTGATACACAGCGAAGTATCCTTCCTGCATCACCAGATATCGTCCCCCAACGGACTAGCAGGCAGACAACACCGCCAACATGAAGTCGATGCAGCGCATGGCGGGCAAGATGACCAAGAGGTCGGCAGATCAGCAGGACGTCGGTGCTGTGATTGCTAGCTTCAAGGCGACGGATGACATGCTGGACAGAGTAGGTCATTCTCGAGCCTCCCACGGGTCCAATGGCTCACACGATCACAGCTTGCCAAAGATCTAGTCGCCTGGCGTAATGGCTGGGACGACATTCTCAAGCTCCAGTACGATGCCTCAGAAGCATTCGCGGACCTATACAAACCCATTGAGCCCGCCAACGACCCCGAACAGCGCCATACGCCCTCAGTCACACCGCAAGAGTACATGCAGAAATGCCTAGGCCTGCAGAAAGTGTACTCGGATATGAAAGTCGATCTACAGCAGGAGATCACTCTGATCAACAACAAGGTGATTCGTCCCGTTAGCGAGGCCAAAGCTGCGATGAAAAGCCTGCACAAGACCATGAAGCACCGCGAGAACATGAAGTTAGACTATGAGCGGTACCTCAGCCGGGCGGAACATGCACGTAAGAAGGGCACCAAGAACCCGAAGGACGAGGCTGCCCTAGCGAAGCATGAGAGCGATTTGCAGCAAGCGCAGATTGACTATCAGACGGCCGACGATCAGGTCGTGCAGACTTTTCCACCTGTCACCGAAGCTGTTGTCAGTCTGCTCCCACACTTGTTGGCTAGTCAGGTCATGATCCAGACTACACTCGTAGGACAGATCTACACCACTCTCGATCAGTACTGCAGACAGCACCGAATGCCCACTCCAGCACCAAGCGATGCAGAGATCATCAGCGAACATGATCGAGAATTCACTAGCCTGAGGAAGGAGCTGGAGAACGGTGGTATCGGAATTGTTTCAAACGGTAAAGCGGTCCATCAAAGTATGGCTTTACCCAAGGAGGAAGGGAGCACATACACTGGACTCGGCATCAGGAACAAGGGCATGGCGGGCTACAACAAAGGCGTGGGTATGGTTCATCGAGGCAAGAGCAAGGACGATGCATCACCGCAGGCCAGTGGAGGCGTGCGGGTTGATACTCCTGCAGGTCACGACGAGGAGCAGGAAGCACCGGCCAAGCCACCACGACCCGGACAGTCACCAGGCTATTCGCCAAGCATATCGCCTGGTATTGCCATGGCTAACAAGCCTCGAACGCCGTCATTTAGCTGCCAGAACAACTACAATGCTGCATACGACCAGAAGCCGGGCACACTTCGCATGCCATCGTACGGGAACAGCACTGCGCCCTATGACCACAAGTCGACTGTCCCCATGCCATCTCCTGGCTACCCAGCTCAACAGGCGCCGCCGCCATATACCGAGACGCCGTCTTCAGGTGGAGCTACCCCATCGAGCTACCACACGCCAATCAATGGACGATCGCCTTCAGCTTCTGCAGCGCTGAATATGGGACATGACTACTTCAAGCCGTCCCTCGATCGTAAGACGTCGGCGGGATCATTTGCGTCGAGTGTAGCTAGCGTTGCTGCTGGCAAGAAGAAGCCACCTCCACCGGTACCTGTCAAGCGCCTGGCAAGCCAGCAGACGCAGTTCGTGACGGCTCTGTACGACTTTGATGGGCAGAGTGAGGGAGATCTGGCATTCAGGGAAGGGGACAGAATCCGTGTTCTCAAGAAGACGGATTCCACGGACGATTGGTGGGAGGGGGAGAACAGAGGAAAGGCTGGCTCCTTCCCGGCCAACTATGTCCAGCTATAGGAGAATGCTTGGTAGAAGATTAGTAGATGAGGAGAAAGGGACAGGATAGTCGGTAGCAATACAACCTGGTTGTTTGGACCTGGGTACTCGTACATTAATTCAACGTGGTGGTGGCATTAGGTCAGCTTGTGAGACGTCATTAGAGAGCTCCGTCGGCTCGTGTTTGAGAAGGGAACGTGCTCGCTTCTCGTCAAACTTGACAGCTGCAGTGCACCCACACCACACCACATGCCATGAGCAACGCCGCGGTAGCACGAATACTCAATTTGCTGTACATGTAAAGTTGCCGCAGCCAGTATTGTGATAACCATCGCCGCCTGCCTTTCCGTTCGCGCGCAGGTCGCCATTCTCCCTACAGCTACTCGACAATGGCATCGTCCAGCCAAGCATCAGAAGCATCGCCTCTGCTGCGAAACGACAGCAGTTCATCACGACCGGTCCCCTCACCGAAGCCACCGCGCAATGTCACATTCAACCCGCAGGTATCGACATCGAGTCCGCCGAAACGACGACCTAACTTCCCACCGCAGTCCAACTCGACCACGAACGTGGACGGTGCAGCGCTACAAACATCGGTCCCGGATCGCGTAGGGCCTCTAGCCACGCTCAACAACAAATTACGGAGGAGGAACAGCTCCGGCTCAGCACTCGCGCTTCCTCCCTCGAATCCGGCATCCAAGATTGGCCCACAGCGAACATCGCGCACAGCACAGAAGCTCAAGCTTTTACCCAATCCTGATGTGGGAGAAGACCCCGACGAGGAGAGTGGGAGAGAAGTCTACAGCCAGTTCACCCGCATCAAGGACCCTACAGCACGGCGAGATGCCGCGCGATTGGGCAAAGACGACCGGGCGAAACTCCCACGCGTCACAGCATACTGTACTGCAGGTTCGTACCGGCTGGACGAGCTGATGCGCTTCCTAAAAGGTCGCACCAAGACCAAGAACACCAACCCGAAGCTCTTCGATGAATGCATTTACTCCCCATACACATACCGTAAAGAGGCGCGGAACATGGATAGGAGGCGGAGAATGAGTGGAGACCAAGAGGACCAGCCCGACAGTCCCAATGCCGTGAGAGTACAATCGCAACCCCAGAGACGATTCTCGGACAGTGCTTTGGAGATCGAGGAGAATACAGAGCAGAGACGGGAAGAGATCATTGACCTGAACAATGCCGAGACATCGGCCATACTAGAAGAAGACGAATCTATCGGTCGGCAGGTCTCGATAGACGATGCGAATATGATCTCCCAGTCAGCGATAGAACGACGAGTGGAGCCCGATCTTGATACGACAGTGCACATTCCCGAGATCTTCCTCTTCGAGTACGGTGTGGTCGTGCTATGGGGCATGTCTTTAAAGGAAGAACAGCGCTTCTTGAAGGAGATCTCCAAATTCGAACAAGAGAAGCTGGCAAAGGATGATGTACAGACGGAAGAGTTCAACTTCTACTACACCCGGGAGTATCAGGCACGCATATACAACGACTTCATCTCGTTGCGGGAGAAGCGGAATTATATGACGAAGTTGGCCATATCGCATGCGCTGGCACAGTCTGTTAAGGTATGTGCAACAGTTAATGGAAAAAGGTGCTGCACTGACGCGCCCTATAGACATCCCTCTACGAAGATCTAGTCGATGCCACAATCTCCACCACGCAGAATATCCCCTCGCAAATCGCCACGACCGGACGCATCAACCTTACCCGAAAACAGATCAACATGCAGATCGGCGAGCTCTTCATCCTCCGAATCAACATCCACCTGCAAGGTTCGGTTCTGGATGCGCCGGAACTGATGTGGGCGGAGCCACAGCTCGATCCTGTGTACCAGGCTGTACGAAGTTATCTGGAGATGGACCAGAGAGTGGCATTGCTCCAAGAACGCGTTGGTGTGATCGCGGATCTACTGGCTGTGCTCAAGGACCAGCTAAGTCATACGCATGGTGAGGAATGCCGAACATACGTGAGATCGGAAGATTAAGCTGACATTCCACGCAGGTGAATATCTGGAGTGGATCGTCATCGTGCTGATCGCCGCTGAGATTTTCGTTGCCGGTATCAATATCGTAGTCGATTTGTACGCTGGTGTCGATTAGTCTGCGATTCATAACGTAACTTGAAGAGCTTCGGATGTGGACTTTGCAATTGCGATCGGCCGGATATGATACCTAGTGTAAGAGGCAATGTACAAAAAGAACGGAGCAGACTAAAGGAGAGCAATAACTTCCCAGCAACGCAATGTAGTTAAGTCGTTTGGAGGTAATTAACATTGTTGATAGGGTTATGAACGGATCAGCAAGGCCGCGGGGCATCAGAAAGACTCACAGACAAGCAAGCTGCGATATGCGACCTCGCCGTTAATTTCTTGTGACGGTTCTCAGGCAATGATCTCGGTCTATGCCACTCTAGAGCATGGCTCGATGCCAATGACGTGCTGCAACTTCTCGTTAGAAGGAGCGAGACACGGTGAGGTTCCGCGGCAAGTCCTTCGTAGTAGGCGGTCTTGATGGCTATGTTGACTTCGGCCATGACTTCGTCCGCACCGCAAAAAAGCCAACAATAAAATATCGATCAAAGCCAGATTCTCGACATTCTGACTGGCTGCGTATTCGAGGAAGGATTCGATGATCTGCAGGTACAGCAAGATTTCGCGTGCGTGGCTTGACGGCTGCGCTGCGCCACGTGGAGAGATGCTTCACGTCTCGGCGGAATTCCTGGGAGTTCGAGTACGATTGGAAGTTCTTTGTGCTACGTGCCTTTAAGCTGCTCAGCTGCCAAGCTGCGGGAAGTGATATATGAACAAATGCCTTCCTTGGGAGAAGAAGGATTAGGCGCAAATTCATCACGGCACCCTAATTCGCCGCTGTCACCATATCAACCACATCAGCCAAGCTGTACCATAACCAACCTGAACCACAACCACCACCACATCAAACAACATCAATGTCTCAAGGCTCCACCTCCTCAGAATTAGCCCCCGGCTCCTGGAAAGTCGCCTCCAAATGGCCTAAACGCCAACTCCTCATAACCGACACTACCACCTCCCAACAGGTCGCCCGAATGAAATGTAACCTCCTCGCACCACATCTCGTATTCGCCCCTTCAAGAACCCCTTCGGCACAGGAACCCCCCACCCTATCAGCATCCACCCAGACTACACAGTCGACGACAGTGGTAACCAAGTCCGCGCCACTTCCCGTTGGTACACCCGCTACCAACGCCTCTCCCCCATCTTCGGCTCTCTCTCTCGATCGAATCCGATGGTACTGTCCTGGTCCACATCCAGTTCTTTCACGAACTGGAATTTCGTCTGTCAGGACGAGAACATGGAGGCTGTGGCGAGGTTTATTACGAGAATATGGGCGTGCAAGCGGGTGGGGGTGATTGAGTTCGTTGGGTTGG
>MWSO01000103.1:0-10811 GCA_002116355.1 Dothistroma pini CBS 116487
CCCTTAACTACCCCGACTTCGTCAACAGCCGTGCCAACGCCGAGCGCAGATTGGTCGACGGTGCACAGACGTTCAGCAAGAACAAGCTGAACAGCAACGCTAATGGCAGCGCCAACGGCATCCCAATCCGACCAGCACCAGCGCAGAACTAGAATGGTTCGAAATGGGCTGAAGCTGGGTCGGGCACTCGGCGAGGACGTGCGTGCAAAAAATTTGTCGAACGCATCCTCAAACCAAGTAAACGGTCGCGAGTGAAGGCGCGACGATCGGCTCGACGAAGTCTGTCTTCCGACGACACCGCTGAAGTGACCCCACGACGGTCCGCGAAAGTATTCCGGAGACCAATGCATGATCGATACATCCAAACCCAGAACCCGGACGAAGTGAGGCAAACGTACAAGGCCATTGCTGGCTTAGATTTGGTCAGGGAGCACTTGAAAATCCGCGGCATTATATACCACGAGAGGAGTTGTGATGGGAACTGCAAACTTGTCAATGGCAGCTGTGTTCTAGACGCATTATGGCATGGAGGACGCACTAAGGCGCAGAGGACGACAGATCGTTCCAATGACGGCGTGAGCCCCTCGTAGCTTCACAGTTCATAAATGGATAGAACCTTTTTCATTCATGGCTGTTCTTGCTCACCGATGCAGACATTTGCAATGATCATACCACGCATTGCATCCCGGAAGATGGCGCTGGTGGTCAGACTGGATGGCATGTTTATATAAGACCAATATCATTGACGGTATTGTGATCATGTACCTGTATTACGCTGTGGGATCGACACAAAGGTTACCAGTCGGGAAGCGGATGCGGCGATCGGACGGGGTTTGGAAAGCAGCTGGACGCGAGCTACGATCTAGGAGGTGCTGGTGAATGTATTATCGTTGTGGTGAACACGTGAGTGTTTCGCCGGATGCGATGTGAGATGCGAGTGTGTAAAGATGGATCATGGGTTGCCTAGGTGTTTGGAAGTGGTTACTATTGCGCGTCCGCCAAGCTTGAGGCCGCGAGCCTCGGGTCCTACACTTTTGGTGGTATGTTGTTGTGGAGGAGTTGATATTTGGTGCAATGTTCCAAGCAATGCAGGTTGTCTCTGGCCGATCTGACGGGTGACAGGCTTAGGATATGCACGGCTTCAATGTTGGATTTCCAAAGCACAGATGCTCGTATCGACTGGGGTTCAGTGGGACTGCGCGAGCTGCGGTTCGTGGAGAAGCGAGCCGGGAAGCAGGGTAAAGCACGCCTTCGTCGCAGTCGGCGGAACCATGTAAAGGGCCTGGATTTTGTCAATGCTTCGGGAGTGAGCCGATGGACGAGCAAGCATTCGGGGGAAGAATGACCGTATGGTACACAATGCTAAGTCAGTCTTGTCATCAATGGACGGCTGGATCTGCGAGATCGTTTGCTAGCGATGGGAGTGGGCATTATTATCGAGCAGCTGGGAGCATGTCAAAAGCAAGGTTGTTCCTGATGTCTCGCCTCGCCTTCGGATGCAACAGCCAACACCTGTGATGCCGGAGCTTTGCTTTGCTTTTGCTTTGCTTTTGCTTTGCTTTGCAACACACCGACCTTCATGAGAAGTAACGTCAGTCGGACTGCAGCACCTTCTCATAGCCGACGTCCGTATCTCGCTTTGCCTTGTCATTCCTCTGCCTGCTCCGCGGAGACTTCCTGCCGTACAAACACTTGTTCTTGTTTTTGAAAGACGCATGTCATACAGCATCGAGATTCAGTAGTAGCACGTCTCGCACGGACTTCTACGGACCGGTCCACTAGCGGGTTCTCTCATTGCAGAGCTACCACGCCTGCATCTGCCCGCATCGTCGACGCACATCGAGCCCGCCCCAACACCTGGACGACGCGAATGAGATCGATCTTGGGTGGAGCACGATACCGGCGGGCGATGTTGAGCTGCGTACGATCACACTCGCCCATGGACTAATGTGGCATATTGAAACGGAGGATGACCCTTCGCGGTAGCAGCGACGGACAGCGTCATGGCTCGACCGGCGCCGACTCGACGAGAAGCAACGACACGATCCGGGGTCCGTTTGGCAGCTTCAGTTCGGTGAGACTGGGCCCGCAGAAGCTGCGCATCAACCGACAGAAGTATGTGAGATCCCGTACGTGGTGGAATTGGAGCTGCAGAGCCGGAGATGCGCGCGACGAATGCTAGAGAGCTTGGCGGGCTGCATGTTGGAGACGATATGTGTTATGTGAAAGTCGCGCATACAACGTGTTGCAGTGTACGGAGGATTGTTGTTGTGAGGCGGATCGAGAGACATGCAGCTCGTCGGGTTGTGGTCATTGCGCGCAATCTCCAGGCCCAGCCAGCCTCCGGCAAGCTGTGCAAGACATGATAGCTAACTATAGCACCCACCTCAGACTCGAACGGCAAGACTCGCAAGACATCTCGCCTAGCACCATCGTCCCCCGAACGGCCCCTCATGACGCTCGCGCCAGCAATGCGCGCGCCGACATCACACCTTGGGAAGACCACACGCCCAACGCCGACCAGAACATTCCTTCAATCAGTCGCCATCCGCCCACTGCGACCTCTACCGCAACTCCGATGGCACCTTGGAGTAGTAACACCAACAATGATCGCGCGCCGCAAATGCCGCAGTCGGTCTTTACCGGCAGCTTCTACAATGACTCCAACGAAGACCTTGGACAAGTATCGCCACGATTTACGCCGGGAGGACCAATGGGATTTTCGGGCGACAACGAGGATCGAAGGCCGTCGATAGCCAGTGCGACCACCGTTTCGTCGACAGGCTCGGCAAAGAACAGCATAAGCGGGCGCATGCATAAGAAGCTGCAAGGGTTTTTTGGTGAGGATGTTCGGGATGCAATGTCTGAAGGGCGTGATAGCAGCAGGCAGAATTCGGAAGCGAGCTCGGTGCACCATGGACAAGGACAGTTGCCACCCTTCGCGCCGGGAGGTGGGACGGGCAGGAACCGCAACAATTCGATGAACGATGCCATGATACGCAGCGGCCCGCCGAGTCCTTCAAGTCAATCACGGCCCAGAACACCAGTGCCACAGCCGAGCAGTGAAGTCACGCCATGGGTATATCAGGATGCAGAGGTAGGTCCTCACGTCGTCGAGCTTGGCTGCACACGGCCATTCTCGGTATACCGATTGCTTGTGAGCTGACACACGGTAGAACGCGCCTCCCGGCACGAAGAACTCGTCCTTCCCCGAACAAACCTCCAATGGCCGTGGCGCCAAGAATTCGACGGCATCGCGCCTGCACTTGCCAGGACACAGGCATAACCGGAGTACTGACGAGAAGCAAAGCAGTGGCCTGGGCTTTCCCTTACGACCTTCAACCAGCCGCGAACAGTCGTTCAGTACCATGCGCCGTGGCGATGGTGACCAACGCTCAGCGATGTCATCTGCGCTCACCCTCAAAGCTACGAGATCCACAAGTCCTGCGCCAAGTGCACATAGTACACAGAGCCAGCAACCGAACCAGAAGTCGCCCTGCGGAGCCGGCCATAAGAGGTCCCTGTTTGATCGAGTCACTGGTCGGCACAAGAATGACCGAGCGAACCCAGAGACGCTACAGTCGAACTCAGTCACATCGTTACCTACCCTACTACCTGCAACCACTAAGCCACGCTCGGACAGCAAAGCGGTAGTCTCAAAGCCAAGAGTCAGCAAAGGAGACAACTCCAATGGCGCCGCCGCGGCTCAGAAGAAGGAGCACAGCCGGTTGCCGTTCAAAAGCAAGAAGACGTCCGACACGCTTATGGACGTCAACAGGATCAAGGACCCTAATGCACCGCACGACCCAGCCGCTGATGCACTTTGGCACCTCGATACAGACATGTCGCACATGGAGGGCATCATTGACCACAAGCAGCCACCCATGACACCTCCGTCCAACGAAATCTACACCGGCTGGCCTCCCGAACAACCTCAACCGGAGCGACAAAGCGAGGAGAAGGGTGCTTGGGATGCGCCGGAGAGTTGGGCAGTGAGCAGGATTGCCGACGAAAACATGCGAAGGCTCACCGAGGTCGATGAACTTGGCGATGTACCACGAGACGATGATCCGGGGCCTATGTTCTTCATGCGAATCTTCCGTGCTGACAGTACCTTTGCTGTCATATCCGCAAGCCTGCACACCACCGCCGCGGAGCTCATCTCGATGATGGCGAAGAAGACGTTCCTGCAAGACGAACTCGACAAGTACCAGATTGTTATGCGCAAGCAGGACACAAGTCGTCAACTCTCGCCGGGAGAAAGGCCGCTAGTCATGCAGAAACGTCTATTGGAAATGGTAGGCTATCAGGAGAATGACAAACTCGATGAGTTGGGACGAGAGGATCATGGCTACCTCTGTCGCTTCACCTTCTTGCCATCCAAAATGTCCGCTTACTCTAGTCTGGAGCGGGATCCAGGATTCAACAAGATGCAGCGCTTCAACCATATTGATCTATCTGGACGCAATCTCATCACGATACCGATCACATTGTACCAAAAAGCGACTGAGATAATCACGCTCAATCTGTCACGGAATTTGACATTGGACGTACCGAAGGACTTCATCCAAAGCTGTTCTCAGCTGCGAGAGATCAAGTTCACAAGCAACGAAGCATGGAAACTTCCGTCCAGTCTGTCGCTAGCGAACAGGCTTACTACTCTCGACGTATCGAACAACAGGCTCGAACAACTGGAACATGCCGAGCTGAACAGGCTGCAAGGCCTGCTGAGTTTGAAGTTGTCCAACAACATGCTCACCTCTGTGCCCTCATACTTTGGTGCATTCCGAGCATTACGGAGCCTGAATCTTTCATCCAACTCGTTGACAGAATTCCCACAGCCCTTGCGGGACCTCATCACGTTAGTGGACCTCGATGTCAGCTTCAATTCGATCTCCACCTTCGGTGATATTTCGACTTTGACGAATTTGGAGAGGCTGTGGGCGACGAACAATAAACTGTCAGGGCCATTTGATCCGTCTTTCAGCGCCCTGGAGAACCTACGAGAAATCGATGCTCGTTTCAACGCCATCTCTGACATCAATGTCATATCCCAGCTTCCGAAACTGGAAGCTCTGATGCTTGGCCACAACTCTGTCTCACAGTTCGAAGGATCGTTTCACTGCCTCAAGGTCCTTTTCCTCAACCACAACCCAGTAACCAACTTCGACCTGAACTTGGCCGTTCCGTCCCTATCTGTTTTGAACCTGGCATCGGCCAAGCTGTCTCGCCTCCCGGACGCGCTGTTCATGAAGATCCAAAATCTGACCAAACTTACTGTCAGTAAGAACCACTTCGTTTCATTGTCGCCGCAGTTTGGGCTGTTGTCGAAGCTGGAGTACCTCAGTATAGCGAAGAACGAGCTCAGCCGGCTACCTGCAGAAATCGGGCGCTTGACCGAGCTGCGATATCTGGACGTTAGAGAGAACAACCTGGGTCTGCTACCGCCGGAGATTTGGTTTGCGAAACGTTTGGAGACACTCAATGTATCCTCGAATGTGCTTGCAGACTTTCCCAAACCTGGTGCTCCGCTGCCGCCTCTGCCAGAGGCCAATCTGATGATGACACCCAGCCAAATACCGAATACGAGTCCGGAGTTTGAAGAGCTCGGTAGACTCGAGGACTTCCAACTTCGACGACCTAGTCAGGCTTCGAGCGGGCTCAGCAGTACAGGCTCGCCTTCGGGTACCGCGTCGCGTAAAGGGTCGGTGGTCTCGTACAATTCGGCCAAAGCGCCAACGGTTGGACGGTCCGGCACAGCGAGTAGTGCAGGCACCATCACACCCACAGTAGGATCACGCAAGGACTCCACGCTGTCCGGTAGACTCGCAGCCACGTTCTCAACGTCTCTCCGGCATCTCTTTTTGGCCGACAATCGGCTCGAGGATGATGTCTTCAACGAGCTCGTGCTACTCCCCGAACTGCGCATCCTCAATCTATCGTACAATCAGCTGTATGATGTGCCTCCCAGGACCATCAGGAAGTGGACGTACCTGACTGAGCTGTACCTCTCTGGAAACGACTTGACCTCAATTCCGTCAGAAGACTTTGAAGAAAGCTCGTCGCTGAAGGTGCTTCATTTGAACAACAACAAATTCCAGGTGTTGCCTGCCGAGCTTGGCAAAGTTCAAAGGCTGGCAATCCTTGATGTTGGCAGCAATCTGCTGAAGTACAATGTTTCAAACTGGCCGTATGACTGGAATTGGAACTGGAATCGACAACTTCGTTATCTCAATCTGTCTGGCAACAAACGTTTGGAGATAAAGCCCAGCTCTCAAACAAACAGTGGTCGAGATCAACGTGACCTGACGGACTTCTCGTCCTTGGTCAACCTGCGAATACTGGGCTTAATGGATGTGACTTTGACGATCCCCTCTGTACCAGATCAGGCACCTGATCGACGTGTCCGTCTTGCTGGTTCTGTCATTGGTAATACGATGCCTTATGGAATGGCGGACACTCTGGGACGGAACGAGCATTTGTCGACTTTGGACATGGTTGTTCCACGCTTCCGTGGTCACGAAGATGAAGCTTTGATCGGACTCTTCGATGGGCAGTCACTGTCTTCTGGAGGCAGTAAGATCGCCAAGTACTTGCACGAGAAGTTTAAGCACTACTTCATCGAAGAGATAGAGAAGTTGCCGCAGGATGAGACTCCATTGGACGCGATGCGCCGAACATATCTTGGTCTCAATAAGGAGCTTGCGACAGCCGCCAACCATGGCATTGATGCGCGGGACCATGCAAGCAGCGCACTCGTCCATCGCGGCAGTATAGCCGGTCCCGAACTTGGTGACGACGATCTGAATTCTGGCTGCACAGCTACGGTCATGTACCTACGGGGCATGGAGCTGTATATGTCGAACGTTGGAGACGCGCAGTGCCTTTTGATTCAATCCGAAGGCAGCCACAGAGCTCTCACTCGCAAACACGATCCCGCCGAAGCGTCGGAGCGGCAACGTATCAGAGAAGCCGGTGGGTATGTGTCAAGACAAGGAAAGCTCAACGATCAGATCGATGTCTCGAGAGCCTTTGGTTTCGTCCAGTTGACTCCGTGTATGATCGCAGCTCCACATGTCGGCAGGATCGACATCAAGGACTCCGATGAGATGATCCTGCTAGCTTCACGAGAGCTTTGGGATTACCTCACACCAGATTTTGCCGTCGATGTTGCAAGGCAAGAGCGAAGTGATCTCATGCGTGCTGCTCAAAAGCTACGTGATCTCGCAATCGCGTTTGGTGCGACAGGCAAGATCATGGTCATGATCGTTGGAGTAAGCGACCTTCGCAAGAGGGAGAAGGCACGCTTTAGGACCCATAGTATGAGCATGGGTCCATCTGGCTCGCCTGATGACTACTTCACAACTGTTCGCAAAGCCAAGCGTGGCAGAGATGCTGTCGGCGACCAGAAGCTTGCTCGGCTCGATCAAGAAGTTGATGCTCCTACTGGCGAAGTCACGCTTGTCTTTACTGATATCAAAAATAGCACGATCCTGTGGGAAACGTACCCAATTGCCATGCAGTCTGCCATCAAGATGCACAACGAAGTCATGAGACGACATTTGCGAATCATTGGAGGCTATGAAGTCAAGACTGAGGGTGATGCATTCATGGTTGCCTTCCCGACAGTAACCAGTGCTCTGCTGTGGTGCTTCACTATCCAAAGCCAGCTGCTCGACGTGCAGTGGCCGCAAGAGATCCTCAACAGCGTGCATGGCGAGGAGATGCTAGACGCTGATGGCATCAGAATCTTCCGAGGTCTGTCTGTTCGTATGGGCATACACTGGGGACGGCCTGTGTGCGAGATTGATCCAGTCACCAAGCGTATGGACTACTTCGGACCAATGGTGAATCGCGCCGCAAGAATTGAGAGCGTGGCAGATGGAGGCCAGATTTGTGTCTCTTCCGACTTCATCCAGGAAGTACAGAGAATGCTCGAAAGCCACATTGAATCCGATCGCACGGGCTCAACTGGTTCAGAGGACACTGTGAGTGACGATGTGCTCACCCAGACGATCCGTCGCGAACTGCGATCTCTTAGCAGCCAAGGCTTCGAAGTTAAGGATCTCGGCCAACGGACCTTGAAGGGTCTCGAAAATCCAGAATACATCTACCTGATGTACCCACACAGCCTCGCATCGCGTTTGATCGTTCAGCAACAAAAGGCCGAAGCCGAGAGCCGCATCCAACAGGAGAGCCAAGCGAAGAAGACCCAAAACAGCCAACTCACCATCGACACTGACAATGTCTGGGATCTCTGGAACGTCAGTCTACGACTGGAAATGCTCTGCAGTACTCTCGAGAACACGGGCGCGCGAAGTTTACGGAACCCAGAGACTGCGCTGCTGGAGAAGATCAAGAATGGTGGCGGCGAGATCACCGATCGCTTCCTTGTCAACTTTGTCGAGCATCAGATCAGTAGGATTGAGACTTGTGTCACCACGCTTGCAGTCAGGAACATGGTGAAGCCGTTCAAGAACGGTATCCTCAACCAGGCGTGTCCGATGTTGGAGATTTTAGGCGATTTGGGCGCGCAGCTTGAGAAACTGGAGAGCTTGAGAAGTCAGGCGGAAGACCAGGGGTTTGAGGTGGCGCCTTCGTAATCGGGAAGGCACTGCGCTGCGCATATGGCGTTCTTTTTTGCGATGTCCGCCGAAGCGGGTGGAAGGTTGCATTCATGGCGTTTGCTTCTTTAGGTCTTGGCATGTTGAGATGCGTGTGTGTGTGTGTGTGTGTGCGTGCGAGAAGAGCGCGACAGTGTCAGTGTGGCAAAAAAACAACCATGACCACTGCGTTACTTGTACTAGTATTTGGGATCTCGCAAGATGGGATACTATTGCGACGCCAGAGCGAGAATTTCTGCTTGGAGATGGGAACGATGCTACGACGGTTATGATTGGTGCCTGTGTCTGATTGCTTAAGAAGGTGGAATGAGAGGAGAGGGAGAGACTTAGTAGTTAGTAGACCTTTGGATATTGTGTACACAAAAGGCTCTTTTCAAACGAGTGTCTCCACAATATGCTCTCGTCGTTGGCTGTCAAAGTCCGTTGCATTCATTCACGTCGTCAACATCATTATGGCGGCCATTACACCGCCCTAGACCCACGCTCCCACATTCGATGCCAGAGCCGCCGCGCCAGTGTACATGCGGATGTAGTCGAAGTCGCAGTGGCAGTAGAGTCTCTCGTACCGGTTGCGTTTGCGGTGGGAGGGCAGGGTTGACTGTCATCGCGTTACCACCTCCTGCTGCAGTGTTGGTTGTGGTTGATACTGACAGGCTGTCTATGTCGACGTCGGTATCGTCTAGGATGAGGACCCTGAGACGTGGGCGTTCGCATGATTAGAAGTTATGCGAGAGGGAGCCAGCGCTCACTTGTCTATGACTTGAGCTGCTCCGTTTGAAAATACGGTGTTCGGGATTATGATTTGAGCTTCGTTGATGAGGGCCCTGTCGTCGAGGACTGTCGCAGTGATGTCTATGCCTTGGAGGCTGGGTACGGTGGCGTTGGATAATTCCGGGGATAAGAGGACCTTGCCGGCAATGACGTGGTATGTGAGGATGTTGGTGAGTGCTTCGATGCTCAGACTTCAGTATCCGGAGCCGAGAGCCTGGAAGGCTCCGCGTTGGATGAGATAAAGACTATGAAATCAGCCGTGGTGTCGACAGTGTCTACTCAATCTGCTGTTGTCAGAGCATCGGTGGCTCGAGCGGATGCGTTCACAGGTAAAGTCAGGACATAGTCGATCCTGTGGATGATGACTTGGCCCACTTGAAAGTCCTGATTCGATATTAGCTCGTCACAGAACATTGAGCTGGCAGTGTCCGACAGTCACTTGCCGCCTCTGTTACTATCGACGACATCATCTCTCCAGAAAGAATGGTGGCATCGGATCCACAGAGTTGCAAGCCGACATGCTGGCCGCCGGTCTAATCAGGCAAAGGGACGCCGTTCTTTTCGTAAGTCTCCAGAAGAGACGACGACACATGTGACGGGGCTTCCGAGAGATTTGTCGACAGATAGCATCCGAAAAGGGCATAGTAAGACAGGAGAGCTCTACTGCCGCTTCTGTCGTTAGTGGCAAGCGCACTTTCGAGTGGTGAGCGCGGAGGGACCAAGGCGAAAGCATCGTTGTTGGTGCTAGAATCGTGATATTAGAAGCCGTGACCAAAACTTCAAGGACTTCCGGAACGCCCTGCAGTGGCCCTAGCAGCGCACTAAGATTAGGCTGTGCGTGTAGCGTGCTAAGGAGATCTTGTGCATCAGCTAGTGCTGCAAAGCATAAGCTGGCGAAGGTGGTATACTGTATCTTGACGCTGTCCGAGCTGCTCCAGAGGTATGAGTGAAAGGTTGCAGCAGATGCGAGCGATTGACGAGCTGCTGTGAGCATCGATAATATACCTAGAGCTTAGAGTCCTTGGACCGTCGGATCTAATTCTTGTACGTTGCCGGGCAAGCTCATCGTACGTAGATGTGCGATAGTGTTCACTAGCCAAGAGGTCGAGATGACCTATCTGCTTAGTCGATGATGCGCATTAGAAGATGCTATGATATGCAGTATTGCGTGCCATGCTAGTAAGCCTAGGACCGTAGTATAGATCTTAGAATTGCTACGTATATTCTATACCAAGCTTAAATTATCAAGAACTTTAATATAAGCGCGCGACAGTAACGATAGCGAGGTTAAAGGCAATAATATAAAGATATTATATATACTACCTAATAGCTTTTATTTAGATATAGTTTCTTAGAGAATCTTATCTAAGTTATATTAGAGAAAGGTAGTTAGATTAGCTTTAGTAATATACTACC
>KZ108196.1:0-14477 GCA_002116355.1 Dothistroma pini CBS 116487
AGTACCAGGAGGCATCCGTCTCCGAGGGTGAGGAGGAGTACGACGAGGAGGCTCCACTCGAGGGCGAGGAGTAGGACCGCCGCTCCAAAGTCGATGTCAATGGGGCAAGTGTTGGTTCAGGTTCAGCCGTGCCTCACATCGAGGTATCGTCTCCGCCTTAAGTCACTGTTGCAGACGAGAGGCTCAGTCCCACAGGCGGCAGTGAGACAGTCCCTGTCGCCGCGCGATGCCACAAGAGGAAGTTTCTTTTTCTAATGCGAGTGGGATACCAACGTGTGAATGCAAAAGTGTAGCTAGCGATGGCGCCGAGAGATGATAGCGACATTGTGTTGGCTCATAGTATGATCAGTGTGTTCTACCTCCAAGTTGCAATGCAATTTTCCAAATTCCGAGCTCTGCGGAGCTGCTGTCCGGGCTGACGAATACAATTAATAGTCTTCCGAGTTGGTGCCAGCGGCGCCGTGGCGTTTAGATGGCTGGGCTTGGCATTGGACTTTTTGGGGTGCACCAATGTTTTCACGCGGAAACAAGAGGCAGTACGCAACCGATGAATAGAGCCGACGCGTGAGAAGCATCAGTGACGATGGTGAGACCTTTTGCCAGTCTGGAGTCGCCGTCGGTGTTCTGCAGCTAAGACTCTTGAACGTCTCAGTGAGCACCGCTTAGCGCCCAGTGTTGGGACGATTGGTCCTGAGATTTGATCGCCATGAGTTTCCTCTTCTTGTTGATTGTGCACGATGGTGCCGTGTGATGCCGTTCCGTGGAACGAAGGAGAGCGATGGCTTTGATATCAGTAATGTTGCTAACGCATGTTTGACAGAAGGTCGTCTCAGGAGTCGAATGAGTGGCTGGGGTGGTCACGGAAGGCTTTTGCGGCGAAAGAGTGGAGCTCAAGGAGATCTGTGACCATCCAGTGTTGAGAAGGAGCTTTCGTAGTGGTCTGCTGGATGTCTTCCTGCTGAAAGAGCGGGCACAGCTTAGCGCCCATGACTTTCGTGGCCTGAAGAACATGATCTCGGCAAGCCCGAGTGGTATCCGAGCGAGGGAGCTCAGACTTCGATGGTCGAGCGCGTGGGCGATGCTGAGACGGATCGGTCTCGTCGTTCAACGCCCTTGTAGCGTGAAGCATGGTTTCGTCTCAAATACGAGCAGTTGTTACACGACCATCATTTGCGGATTGAGCAGGGGAGCGTGTGCAGGCGGTGCATGAGTTATCGTGCATAAGAACGATGGCAATAGGCTCGACCGGCGAGCAGCTGCATTTGTCCAATGTTCAGGAAGCTACTGCACATGACCAGGTCATGTCTCGGAATTGAATGGCTCTTGTATGAGGAACGAGGCTGCTCGAGCAGTGGAGCTGAGATTGGTGTGCATGGGCCGGATGGGGTTCCCGCTGCTGGCTCAGGTCGCATCGGCATGTTGTTCAGTGAGCTACTGCACAGGACCAGCATGTGTCTCAGATATGAGTGGTTGTCACACGACTATCTTGGCTGCTCGGGCAGTGGGTCTTTGGACCTCGGGCATCGAAGCATTGAGAACGATCATTGCCGAGACGCATGCTCATTTTCAGTCCACATAGCGCAGATCATAGTTCGAAGAGGTGTCTCAGAAATGGGTAGTGGTCACACAATGATCTTGACTTCCAACTCATGTAGCTCCGGCTCGCTCATATGCGGGCATCGACAATGATACCGGTTCATGGAGAGAAAGCCACAATTTCGCTCTAATGCTACCGTGACCACCGCTGCCTCCAAAAGCAATGGTGGCAACACCCGGGTCCCTGATGGATTTATCAGCTTCATCTGCCTTGCTACCTGCCGCTGCTACAGGCACCCATTCGTCTGGAAAAGGCGGCTGAACGATTGGCCATTGTGTATTGATCTGAGATCTCGGAGGAGGAGCTTGGGTGATTGTGCATGAAGACAACGCCAACAGTTGATGCCCGCGGAGGATACGCGTTTGCCTGTGGCGGTTTTGACAGTCCGAGGCGTGGTCCTGGGTGCAGCGTCCTGGAAGAGAGAAATCGTTTCGTCGTCATATCTAGCTAAAAAGTCAAGACTACCGCGGAACCTTGCAATACTGTCTAAGAAGAATCAGCTGAATGATTGGTCGTTACACAACCCCATCCCATCCGAACATTCTGATCAACGACAAGACTCGTGACAAAACAAAGGGAAAATCCAAAGAAGCTACACTGTCCAAACATACACCCTTCGCCTTCAGACCGCCACAGTCTGCTGCGCCCTCCTCGAGTTCCCCACCGCCAAATACCTCGCCTCTTTCTCACTCTGCAACTTCTGAATCTCCCCCTCCAGAACCCTCACATCCTCCCTCGCCTTCTCCATACTCGCCTTATACTTACCCGGCTCTTGAGCCCAGCGCTTGTAGTCAGAGATAGCTTTGTCTCTTCTGCGAATTTTCTTCTCAATCTTCTCGCAAAAGGGACATTTGTCAGGGAGCTGGTGCGTCGCGAAAATCATCTTCATTCCGCAGGTCTCGCCTGTGCGGTATTCGCGGTTGCAGTGTTGACGGAAGTTGCCCCACTTCCAGTCGCGGCAGTGGAAGATGTAGTTGTCGTAGTAGCACATGACTCTTGTGTTTACTTTTCGCCGGATTGGGGATGGTCTTAGCTGTGGGTCTGGGTGCTTTGCTGTGCCGTATGGGTCAGTGCTACTGTGCATGTGCATGTCGGCAGATGTCGAGTTTGTTTGGAGCTAACCTGATGAGAGGTAGATGTTGTAGTACGTGAAGATGTCCCTGCAGGAGATCTTTGTTGATGTTGATGCTGTCTTAGGTTAGCTTAATGAGGAATTGGGGCGAGATGTGCCGTTGATGATGATGATGATGATGGGGACAGTGATAGGTGATGAGTGGCCACTGCGTGTGGCAATGATAGGAGAGGCGATGCTGTGCTGAGCCAATGCCTCCGTGTGAGGTAAGAGCATGGGAGCTTGGGCAACGTACACTGAAGACTGCGCGTGGCAGAGCCTTTGCAAGAAGATGTGGAAGAGGATGGCTGGGAGGTGCTTCTGGTGTGGTTCTGCCAAACAACACGCTGCCATCGAGCCGCTACTTATGCCTTCTCTTCCAGTGCCCAGACTCCTCACATGCTCGCGACGTTGATGCGCCGTCATGCCATAGCTCCTTGATCCCTTCCACCACCGTGTCGCTCGGTTGGAGTGAATGCAATCGATCGAGCCAACGACGTCCCTCGGGGCATTCGGGGCAGCGCCGGTAGAGGCTAGATCGCTGAGAAGGGAAGCTGTAATGGGACGTAGGCGTCGCCGCCGCTCCGGAGCATGCGGGCATTATTGCCTTTGCGCGGATCACGTCGTGCGTGGCATGCTGTTGACCTGTTGATGTTGACCAGGTGGTAGATACCTCATGCCTTCTACGTTCCATATCTCCACTTGGGTAGAATTGGCGCTCCGTGATGGTGTATCCAGAGCGGTATGGTTGCACAATGCCTGAAGCCAGGTGAATGAAGTCGAGGTCACGTGCTGATATTCATCGACTCCATGTGCCCACCATGGCCATTGGGTACGCAAGTCTGCCACAGAGACAATGCCATATTACCCCTGACTAAACAACCTTTGCTCCGATGACGGCCTACAGTGCTCTTGGGCGAGGACGTCTACCCACATGACAAGCCTGAGGCCGCAATGACCGCAAAATGGGATCACTGCTCTTTGCCAATCGAAGCGGCTTCACTAGGAAGCTCATGCAGACTCGGCTACCACAGCAGACGGTGCTCGAGTACAGGTACATTAGCCCCAGTTGGTGGCGATCATTGCCGATAGGTCCGTGGTGTGGTGCCAGTACCTTCTGAGTATATGCGTGCCGATGACGTTGAAGCACCTGTCACTTCGGTTCGCTCCAAACCAATCTTGTTGAGCGGACCCCAGACATTGATAATCAGTCACCTTATCTTGCCGTGCTGCACGAAAGGATGCACAGTGATCATGGGTAGCTGTGCCCAGTCTCATTGGCGCTGGTCCGCCTCTGCATGCAAGTAGCATGAGTAGTATAACCGTGGTGCATCCTCAGCTGACAGCATCAGGCTAATCGATGCGTGACTGGCTCTTCTAGTGGCGAGGAGGCCCTTCGTTCGCATCTCCGGCGCATCTGTTACTCAATGTCTCGGCTGGGCTTGAGTCAAAATTGTAGGCCTGGTCCCATCAGATCAGGGAAGGGACGGCGGGCTTCGCGGTGAGACTACGCCAGATCTGCCCTGGCCGCCTCCGCTCTTGCAACGTGGCAGACTGAGTGTGGTGGATCGATAGAAAGGCTATTCGCGGGCTCTCGAAGGCGAGTGTTAGCCCGGGCCTGGCTCAGCATTTCTGTGGGAATTGGGTCGCTCACATCCGCTCGATCCTCATGCCAGCGCTCGTGAGCACACATCGATCTGCCAGTTCGAGCAACACGACCCATGCCGGCGGGTCCTTTCAGCCATACTTTTGTTTCAATGCACGGCCGTTTGAGGGTAGAAGGTTGTAGCGGCCACGTGCTGCCGCGAGAAGCACGTAGAGCGAGGTACGGATCAGCGCCATCGAATCATGGGCGACGACGAACCGGCAGGCATGCTGTTTACCTTTGCCGCAGCCACAACGTGACACCGCGATCGTAACACCATCGGAGCTAGACCTCGCGTTGCGTTGCAGACAGAGTAAGGAGGGTGGTTGGGAGGAGCTGACAGCCAGCGCTCAGTGACGCAGTCTGCGAGCGAGCGCTGCAGGTCGAACGTGACCAGCATTAGTAAACCAGTCAGGTTGAACGTGAGCGCGGCCGAAGTGTCAAGCTCAGGCTGGAGACCAATTCGAGCTTCGAAATTTTGCCATTGGATAAGGATAGAAGAAATCTGAAGTGAGGGAGAAGTGCAACTTCCTGGCGGCTAGCCGGATGAGGTTCAGTTTCACTTCCCGCCAGTCAGTCACATGAGTGGCTGGATCCGCTGAAGTGGTGGACCTCTCGGACTGGTTCGCGGTCGACTGCAGCAGCGAATATTCAGGTGATGAACAATGCCTGTCGACTGCCAGCCTCAAAATGCAGCAGCGTGGACCTCTCATTGGAGCAGCCGGGAGCCAGTAAAAGCAGCTGGGAGCATCCGAATGCTCTATGCCTGGGCCCTGGGCCCTGAGCCCGGCAGTGAGTACGTACTGTGTTGATGTTCTGATGTTAGAGGGAGCCGGGTAGCATGACAGCGCAGCAGACCAGCATGCAGAGAAGCTACTAGGTCCAGGACTAAGTCACTTCGTCCTCGGTCTACGACAGCCACGTCCAATTCATGGCTCGCTCCGCCTGCAATTCTGCTCCATCACTGCATCTTTTGAGTTTTGCATTGCTGATACCTTAGCGTGGTGGGTCCATTGTCAGTGATGTCGGCAAGTCTGGCGCGTGCGTGCTGTTTGGGAAGAGCGGCTAATCATGCTGCAGATGATCAATGGTTCGTTGCAGAGCGCCTCGCCGGCGCACGATTCGCTGCGACGATCTTGTCAGTCGAAGACGCAGAGGACGTTGGCGCCATGTGAAGCGTGACGGAGAAATCACAAGATGAAGTCTACGAATATGTTTCAGTGTTTCCTCGCTGCCGGAGGTGGGACTCTGCAGGTGGCCGCAGAAGGGCACGTGCCTGCTGGCTTTGAGGTCATCAAGGCAGGCGCGCGTCACCTCCAACATGTCGACAATGCCAGCCAAACCGGCGCCTTTGTTCCTGCATACGCTCGCATTCAAGAGTAACGTACTTATCAGCTACCGCCGAAGCAGTAAACGCCTACTCGAAGCGCCGCTCCAAAGACTGCAAGACTGCAAGACTGCAAGCATGACGGAGGGCACGCAAGCGCCGCCAACGCTCTACGCGCTGCCCGATGAACTCATTCTGCACATCTTGTCCTTCCTTTACCTCGATGTGAACGATTTGCTATCTGCTTCTCGAGTAGGCAACCATGTGGCAGGGCGAGCATACCGTCAAGCTGACTTGAGCAGACGTCGCATCGACTGCGGACTCTATCGCTCGATCCCCCGTTGCACGTAGAGCGCCTACGATGTTCCCATAGTCGGGTTGGATATCTGCTTCCTCAAAGGCCGGCGCTGCATTCCTTGCAGCCTCCTTCATCTACGATATATTTGACAAGAACGCATCTTGCCGCACGCAGACTGCATTGGTCGCTCGTCTGCATACGTCTCAATCGATCGCTATCGAGACGTCCAAAGCTCTCAACGCTCGTCTCCACTAACATTGTACCCAAGGAATGCTGTAAAATCGACAGGACATCTGGTGAAGCTGTCTGGGGGGCAGGAGTAGCAGGTGCGTTGGTTGAGACCAAGCGAAAGGTCGAAAGAGAGCAGCTCAAAGAAGGCCTGCGAGTTTGGCTAGAACGTAAAGCGCGCCAGATTGGGGCACGCAGGAAAGAGGGCGGCGTCGGAATCATGGTGTGGCGGTTCTCCAGAAAGGTCAGGATATCCGAGGCACAGCGACAGTTTGATCGGCTTTATGAGAAGCCTAGGAAGGAGAAAGTGAGTGGATTGAAGAGATTCTTTGAAGGGCTGGGAAACAACAGGACGGCGACGGTATGAGTTTTCTGGTATGAGTTTTCCGGGCTGAGCTCTTAACAGACTGGCCGTTCGGCATATCACTCGAAAAAGCATCTCACGCTACTCATCAACATGGGTACCTTAATCTACAATGCGTGCGTCCGGAGAAGCTGATATACTGACCTGCAGTATCTCTGATGAGAGACTGCCTCAAACTTGGCTACCAAACCATTTCGAAGCTACCCATGTGCTCGTGAATTCCAGGGCCACTGTCATTTTTAACGGTGGATGGTCTCGCTGCTCATTCTCTGTGAGAGGCTTGTACGTAGTACTGTGAACGGCCGGTAGGTCATGCAATAAACGATAGCATTCTATGCCGGACATGGTTGTGGCCCTATCGTGCGCGATGATATCAGTGTGAAAGGCGTTGTAGGCAAAGGGCGAACATGTTTGCCTTATTGTGCTCCCCTCTTCGCGATTAAGCTCCCGCTTTGAACATATACATGTATCTTAAAAGACGCCGTGCGGCATGTGAATGTCTCTAGCCAGACACGGCGGTCACACTTCCTCCAACATGCGGCGAAAGTTGCGTGACTGTTCTCTTCTCATCCACGCCACCATCATAGTGAGTGCCCACTGCAAGACCACCATGAAGGTCACGACTTTCGCCGGCACCGCCGTTTCGTGATTGAGCCGGACTTCTGCGGTACGATCCGGACCTTAACCTACCTCAAACGAGCGGCATCACCGTCACAGCCAACTGCTTCTCTGCCTTACAATTGCACACGCCTTAGGTTGTAACTTGTGATCGCGGGGCGCCACTGGTCCATTTGCAACGACTCGGCCGTGCTGTTCACTCTTTGCACGCACATACCACGCATGACTCGCTCGATGGGAGAATGAATAGCGGGCAGCACAAATCTCATGCTCGATTGAGAAACGACACTTCGCCCGCGACCACCACTTCTTCTGCCAGGTACGATCGCTCCGAGCTGCGGCCTGCCAGTACTCCACTACCTTTCTCCAACACCCAAAGGTCGTGGCACCCATCATCAGCACTGCAGTACCGCGCGCATCAACTCGCCGTGTGCACCCAGTGAGGTTGACAGTGCTGTGCTGCTGCAGCGCCATCACCCACACACCACCACCTCCCATTATTGACAGATGCCTCCAAGCCAGCGTCTAACTCGCTCCGCTGCTGCGAGGCTCTCCGCCGACGGGGACAGCATCAATAACCAGCAGCAATCGCCCTCCACCACCGCCACCGGCTCACCACCCGCTTCAACTACCAACAGCACCACATCCTCGTCCAAGCGCAAGCGCAAGACCGCTCGGCAGCCGTCACCACCAGCGACAGAACGCAAGACTAAGCGTCCACGAGGCAGCAACGCCGCACCTATCATCCCCGACGCCGACCAGGAGCAGCCAGAAGCTCCTCCGAAGAGAGGCAAGAAGAGAGCGGCACCCGCCGCTATGTCAAGTGCTGGGTCTGCAGTCCCGTCGCAGAAGGACCGCGAGCGAAACACTGACATGGATAGGCCATCTTCCGACAACACATCAGCGGAGACGTCACCACAGCAGGCTCCACGCGACTCGTCTCGGCGAAAGTCGAGCCGCCGCAAGTCAAAAGAAGGTCGGCATACTGCTGCGGAAGGAATCCGAGCCAAGGCTAATCGCGGAGCAGATCCTGCCGTATCTACATCCACAGGATCTTCGAGAAAGTCCCGTAAAGGTTCGAAGAAGGATCAAGATGTCGTAATGAAGGACGTTGATGAGAAGGGCAAAGAGCAGAAGCAAGATGAAGACGACGAGGACGACGAGCAGTCTCGGCAAGATGCAGGCACTGGAGCAGAAGGCAGCGAGGAGCCATCTCGGAGACAGATACAAGATGAGCTGGATGTCATGGAGCGCGGCGAGGACCCATTTGCTACTGGCTACCTCGCTCGCTTTGCTGGTCACCATGGTCTGTCGAGCAGTCTACGAGCATTGAGCGGCATAGTATCTGGCACCAACAGCCGTCTGCGTGGCCTTCTGGAACAACTTCGAGCCAAGGACGACCCATCGATGCAGCTTATTGCTCTGCAAGAACTCTCGGAATTGCTTCTAGTCTCGAACGAAGACAATCTCGCTGGACACTTCGCACCAGATCAGTACGTTAAGGAGCTCGTGACGCTGATGCAACCTAATGAGTTTACTGGTGAGGAAAACCCGGAGATCATGCTGCTCGCGTGCCGCTGTATTGCCAACATGATGGAGGCTTTACCTGCTGCGACTGCAAGTGTAGTGTATGGCGGGGCTGTGCCGATTCTTTGTCAGAAGCTGCTCGAGATCCATTACATCGACCTGGCCGAGCAAGCTTTGAGCACACTGGAGAAGATCTCGGTCGAGTTCCCATCGTCGATTGTCAAGGAAGGAGGCTTGACCGCTTGCCTAACCTACCTGGATTTCTTCGCCACTGGTACCCAGCGCACCGCGGTAACCACAGCCGCAAACTGCTGCCGTAACATTCCCGAAGACTCCTTCCCCACAGTCCGCGATGTGATGCCCATCCTACTTGGAACACTCTCAAGCAGCGATCAACGTGTGGTGGAGCAAGCATCGCTCTGCGTGGCTAGAATTATCGACAGCTTCAAATACCATGAAGGCAAGCTTGAAGAGTTGATCAGCCCAGAACTGCTTCGAGCGATTCTGCGACTACTGCTACCAGGCTCGACCAACTTGATCGGACCAAACATCCACACGCAGTTCCTTCGTGTCCTCTCCATTACTGCTCGTGCCAGTCCACGCCTTTCCGTGGAGTTATTCAAGATGAATGTGGTTGACACACTCTACCAAATCCTGACTGGCGTCTCGCCTCCGGCTGGCACTGACGGTGTTGCTGTGATGATCGACAAGAACATCATCATGCAAGCAATCATTCGCACTCCCCGCGAGCAGATCTTTGAGACACTCAATGTCATCTGCGAGCTACTACCTACAGTATCGCCGGAGAACTTGATATTCCTTGACGACCTCCAGGATGCTGGGTACACAGGATCTGAATCGGTGTCAATGTCCACTCGCTCGAAGACTTCGCCTAACGACAAGCGAGTCGAGCTCCTGAAAGAGTGCACAGATGAGGTCAAGCGCTTCGCCGTCATCCTATTCCCTACACTGATGCATGCATACACTAGTACGGTCAACCTCAGCGTTCGGCAGAAGGTCTTGACCGCTCAGCTGAAGATGCTTTCGAACCTGGAGGTTAACATTCTCGCGGAGGCGCTGCAAGGTGTCACGTACGCATCTCATCTTGCGGGCATTTTGACCCAGCAAGAGAACCCTTCACTGGTGACCTTCGCTCTACAAGCCGCAGAGCTTCTGTTGAAGCGTCTTGAAGCGGTCTATCGTCCACAATTCTACCGAGAAGGTGTCATCGCCGAGATTACGAAGCTGGCAGACCGACCAATGGCGCCTAAATGGACGCCGACCGATCCCTCGAAGCCTGCAGCAGACATCATTCCTCCACCACCGCCCGACGCTGACGAACAGCGGAGCGACGATGGACAGGACGAGGAAGATGATGAGCAACAGGCCATCGAGGTCGACGTGGCAGGCGACGCCACAGACGAGGACGAGGGTGCTCAAGACGAAAATGAGCCTCACGAAGACAATGAAAATGAGGACGACGAAGACGACGATGATGATGACGAGGAGCGTGATGCGCAGAGAGTTCACTCAGATGACTCAGAGCTTCCTTTGCCTAGGCATCGCCGCCTTCACAACCTGCAGGACATCATCACTCTTCGGGCCAAGCGCTTTATGGAGGCGCACGGCGACGAGGGCAGCGAGGACATGCGAAGCAAAGCTATTAAAGTGCTTGACGACATCAACTCTATCTCCAGCAAGCTGCAGTCCTGCTACAATTCGGCAGACAAGCAGGGCGGCGTCTCACTGTACAGACAGCTGGCTAAGTACTTTCAAGGCGATGCACTAGAAGGCATCACGAGCTACGAACTGCTCACCTCCGGCATCGTGGATACACTCCTTGAGTTGTTCGCGTCCCAAGACGAAAGTGTCTCGCATAGCGCACAAGCAGACTTCCTGGAGGTGTTCATGGGCACAACCATCGACACCAAGCTTGCCACTGGCGCATCGGAGCCGCCATCGACGGCTTTCAGTGTTCTCATCTATAAGCTGCAGGAGCTGCTTAGTCGTGCCGAGCACTTCGAAGTGATCACAGTTCATCACAATGCTTTCGAAAGCAACAGAGGCAGCGCCGCATCCATGCTGGCAAAGCAGCTTCGCCTTAAGTTGGTGGCTGATGACGATTCTGGCATCCCCCGTGCGTACAGAAATATCATGGTGTCCATTCACGCCATCGCTACGTTCAAAGCACTTGACGACTACCTTCGCCCACGAATCAGTCTTTCTGAGCGACCACGTGGTGCACGTCGCGAGGGAGGGGTTTCTAGTGCCATGGCAGCATACGCTGCTGCGATGGGAGGTCGCGGAGACAGGAGTGCACCACCGCCGCCATCGCTGCCTTCATTGGGTAGCTCTCTGCCGACTCGTCCGTCATCCAAGAAGCCGTCACGAATCAGGTCAGTACAGCCTGAATCGACTGCCGATGCGAGCAAGCCAGAGGAAGGCACGAGTCGTTCACTTCGTCGATCATCTCGCAAGCATACAGCTCAACCATCGTCAGCTGCACCAGCAGAGCCTGAAGCCGAATCGCAGGACAAGGACGACTTGCAGGAGGCTTTGGAAGCCGCAGACGAAGCGCACATCTCAGAGGACGATGATGATGACGACGATATAGATGCAGATCTTGATGCTCTTGTTGACGACCTTGAAGAAGGCGGTCTTGAGCAGGATGTCCCTGATCCTTCCGCTGTGAACATCGAAGCTGGGGGTACTGGTAAGGTCACTGCCCGAACAGAAGATGGCGCACGCGTGAGCACACCTGCAGCTGGGCAGGGAGTGCCGACACCGACCGGCAGAGACCGAATGTCGGCCGTTGCCCGACTCGCTGCTGCTCGAGAACTCTTGTCCACCTCGACATCGTCTCGGCCAATGTCGTACGCTTCTGCACTTCAAGCAACACCACAAGACTGGCACATTGAATTCCGCGTCAATGGTCAGCCGATCACAAGCGAAACAACCATCTATCGCGCTTGTCACTTCAACCAAGCTCAAGGCGACGAGATCTCGGCACGCAACATCTGGTCTGCTACGCACAGCATCTCATTCAAGCGTGTTTCTGGACCACCGTCGACTGACCGGACCACACCTACTTCAGTGACCGCGACGTCGAGCACCGCCGATCTGCCACCCTCGCTTGACAACCACCCAGTCACGTCCAGCATTCTGCGTCTGATGAGCATATTGCACGAGCTCAATGCGAACCCAGACGATGTCGTTCAGGACTCGAAGAGTGCCGTAAAGCTCAACGCTGAGCCGCAGTCTCAATTCGTCAATATCAAGCTCACCGCTAAGCTCAACCGCCAGCTGGAGGAGCCACTCATCGTGGCTAGCCAGTGTTTGCCCAGCTGGAGCGAAGATCTGGCTCGTCTCTATCCATTCCTTTTTCCCTTCGAGACACGTCACCTCTTCTTGCAGTCGACTTCATTTGGCTACAGCCGATTGATGTCCCGTTGGCAGAGCGGCCAGTCGGAGAATGAGTCTCGCCGCCACCGCGACGATCGTCCCTTCCTTGGCAGAATGCAACGCCAGAAGGTCAGAATCTCTCGTAGTAGGATCCTGGAGTCTGCTCTCAAGGTCATGGAGCTCTATGGTTCTTCTTCGAGCATGCTCGAAGTCGAGTACTTTGAGGAAGTTGGCACTGGTCTTGGTCCTACTCTGGAGTTCTACTCGACCGTCTCGAAGGAGTTCTCCAAGAAGAAGACGAAGCTTTGGCGTGAGAACGAGTCTTTCGAGGACGACCAGTTCGCGTTCGGCAAGCGCGGCTTGTTCCCGGCACCAATGAGCGAGGAAACGTCACGCAATGAGAATGGCCAGCGTGTGTTGCACCTCTTCAAGATGCTCGGCAAGTTCGTCGCTCGTTCAATGCTTGACTCGCGCAACATCGACGTCTCTTTCAACCCGACATTCTTCCGTGTTGGAGATTCTAGCGCCGTGGCACCGTCTCTTGGTGCAGTTGCAACTGTCGACCAGGACCTTGCCAAGTCGCTCAAGATGCTGAAGAAGTATGCAACTGCGAAGCAACGCATCGACGAGGACACTCGCCTTTCTCCTGTGCAGAAGCTCCAGAAGATTCAACAGATTCGCATCAATGATGCCAAGGTCGAGGAGCTTGGTCTGGAGTTCACGCTGCCAGGCTATCCCGACATCGAACTAATTCCCAATGGCTCAACCACTGACGTGAACATCGAAAACGTCGACGTGTACGTCAAGAAGGTCATCGAATTCACCCTAGGAGCTGGAGTTCAGAAGCAGGTTGATGCATTCCGCGCCGGCTTCTCGCAAGTTTTCCCTTACTCTGCCACCAAGGCCTTCACACCAGACGAGCTCGTCATGCTCTTTGGACGTGTCGAAGAGGACTGGTCGCTTGAGACATTGATGGACTCTATCAAGGCCGATCACGGTTTCAACCTGGACAGCAAGAGCGTTCGGAACCTGCTGCAGTTCATGTTTGAGCTGCCAGCGCCGACCCGTCGTGAATTCCTGCAGTTCATTACGGGTAGTCCGAAGCTGCCGATTGGAGGTGAGTCTCCAATCAATTCTCGTTATGTCAGATAAAAGCTAACATCTTGCAGGCTTCAAAGCTCTTACACCCATGTTCACCGTCGTTTGCAAGCCAGCCGATCCACCGTACACATCTGACGACTACCTTCCCAGCGTCATGACGTGTGTCAACTATCTCAAGATGCCAGACTACAGCTCGCTTGACGTACTCAAGGAGAAGCTTGACGTTGCGATCAAGGAAGGCCAGGGCGCTTTCCATCTCTCTTAGACGGCGTTTGAAGGGCAGAGAGATTAACGATGGAGAAGGAGTTTTGGCGCCTTCGTTACCACTTACAAGACAATGAGTCACAGCACGGACTGCCTGGCCCCATATCAGAACAGCATAGCACGGCATTGCGATGGCTCGGGCCACGTTATGGGTAACATATATTTATGGCAGAAATTAGGATGCTCCTACGCCATGCGCCTTGGGCCTTTTGGAACGAGAAACGGTCGTTCTCCGCAGAGTTCTTTGTTCATTCTTTCTTCCTCCATTTCATGTGTTCTGCTATACATTGACTGTCAACTGGTTTTGCGACCGGGTCAATACTCCATCGCCTCCTCGAACAACTTCGTCAACTGCTCCCTCTCCTCCTGCCCGCCATTCGTATCCAAATTCGGCGCCAACATCAACACTCTCGCCTGTGGCAATGTTCCCTCAACCAACGCATTAATATGTCCATTTCCGAATCCAAGATGCTTCAAACCTCTAGGTTGATCTCCCAGATTCACCAGGAAATTCGCCAACGCCTCAGAAAGCACCTCTCCAGCACTCTCCTTCTTCACATTGCTCACATCCACGCCGAAACACTCTGCCGCGGCCAAGTGACGCTCGGGGTTCGAGGCACCGGTGAATTTGAAGACTGCGGGTGCGCTGACGGCTACTGAGACGCCGTGCGGAATGATGGGGTGGTCCACTTCGTAGCCGCCGTGCTGGTAGCCCGGATTCTGCGAGGAGATGGGGTAGGACATACCGTGGCAGAGATGCACGCCGGCGTTTCCGAATCCTACACCGGCTAGCGTAGCGGCCAAAAGCATCTTCGACTGCGCCTCCCAGTCGTCGGGGTCTTTGACGGCACGGGGGAGGTACTTTACGGTGTCGCGGAGCGCTTGCAGGGAGAAGATATCGGAAATTGGGTTTGCGCCTTGGTAGGCAGGGCGGTTTATAGGGTTTGTCGGACGCGGGACGCGCTCGTTGTAGGGGATTGCGGTCCAGGATTCGA
>KZ108196.1:14536-92350 GCA_002116355.1 Dothistroma pini CBS 116487
GGTCGCAGATTCCGAGGGTGGGCTTGAGGTTGCGGTGGGCGATGCCGGTCTTTGACTTTTTGTCTACGAGGTCAAAGATGGCTGTGCCGGTTGTCTCTGATCCTGTGCCTGCTGTTGTTGGGACGGCAATGAGGGGTTTCAGTTTGGATTTGATGGGCATGCCTTTGCCGAGGGGGGCGTTGACGAAGTCAAGGAATTCGGCTTCGGGAAAGGTCGTGTAGAGGTTCATGAGTTTTGCTGTGTCCATAACGCTGCCGCCGCCGACTGCGAGGAATGCATCCGGTTGGTACGGCTTTGCGAAGTCTATCGCTTCTCGTATCCTGGATCGGAGTCAGCACTGAGGAACTGTTGACGACATCAAGCCATCACTCACGAGTAGTCCTTTGGCTCAACCTTGACTTTGTTGTAGACTTCATAGGCAATCCCTTCCTTCTCAAGTCCTTCAACGACCTGCTTCATCGCATCGAGCTTTTCCACGACTGAGTCTGTTACGACCATAACCTTCTTGGCTCCCAGATTCGTGAAGTCCTATCGGCGAACTATGTCAGCATTCGCCACACACAACACCTCTTCCGACTTCGAGACTTCTACTAATCAACAATTTCCAACGCAATCAACTCATTCTTCTCTGATACCCTCCCCAAGGCCTCTCCTCTCATACAACCCCCAAATCCGCGCCCAAACCTCCAAACAAAGAAAAATAATACATACCATCCCAACTTCCTTCGTACACCCAGGCCCAAACCTAATACTGCTAGCCGCCATTTCAAACGCATACTCCTTCTGCCGACTCAAATCCACCGGTGTCGCCAAACTCCTCACTTTGCCAGCATAAGGATTAACATGGTGGCCATGGTGATGCGGAGCTCCAGGGTTTGAGTGAGCAGGACACGAACACGTTCCGGAGTTGATTGTCCGCAAAAGGTTCACGGCCCTTTGCCGTTGGGATTGGGCTATTCTTATGGCGGCCATTATGGTGAAGTGCGGAAGTCTTAACAGGTGAGGTGAGAGATTATGTGGTGTCCTCGCGTCGACGACGACATCGGTGCTTGCTAGGCCCCACAGCCAATGTTTGCGGGGCGTGAGCACGGGCCACAGTGAGTGAATAGCCGATGGACCGCGGTTGGACTTGGACGGATGGGGAAGGTTTTCGAAAGTGATATGTGAAGTTGAGAATGGGCACCTACGTAGTGCTTCACGTTTACGATAAGCTATGCAGTCTTTCCTTCATGATTGAGCTGGCGGACGCATTTAGTTCGCTTTTGGTCAACCGAATCAGTTAGTCGACGATAGTCGATGATGACCATTCGGGATGAGATGCTACATTGCTGAAAGTGCTTCCTCGATGTGAAATGATCTCTGAATTCTTGGGCTGGACTGCAGTCTTGATCTCAAATACGAAATATGTATTAGCACTCGCCTGAAACATCCATACGCCTGCCGCCCTGGTCAGCAGCACCTAATCCTGCACGTCACATCCAGTGGCTGAACCGCATCACCGCGGGTGACACCCGACATCTTGCGTAGTTACATACCAAGAAGTACACTCATCGTATACATGACATGGTAAGACAACTCGGGTGTATCGTCCAATAGTCCGTGTGTAATGGCAGCTCCTGCAGTTGAAGCATAGTCGCAAGAGTTTGCTGTGAGCTGCCGAGTTGCGTATGTTGACATCGGACCACTGTCTGATGCTGTATTGACTTGGGTGATGCGCGTATCTAGTAAAACCGTTGATTTGTCCATAAAATTCAGTGGCCAAGCATGTGACTAGCGACCCACACCCGATAGATGATGCGATACGAGGTCGTCTAGCCCTCGGCTTTCTCGTCGATGATCTGTCGTACTGTCTGGTAGCTTGGCAGACCGTCCGCGGTCTTGGTGTGAGTTGCAATGACCTGTTGTCCGTAAAGCTTGACGCCCTCACGCACACCCAAAAGTGGCTGGACCTCGACCTCGTGCAGTTGCTCCGAGCGGAAGTTGAAAGCGAAACTGATGTGCTGCCACATGACGGCGGATCCGAAGGCAGCCTCGCAAGTAACAAGGCGGTAGAAAGTGCTGTCGAATACTGGCCACCAGGCGATGATCATGAAACCCAACATGGCCCACAGCTGCGCAATGTGTGTGCTCAGAATGCGAACTTCTGGTGCATAGTCTGCCAGGGTAGCGCGGGCAGTGCCGACGCGTCGGACGAGGAAGCCGATGCCCATGACTTGGACCAACGGGAAGAAGAAGAAACCGGCCATGAAGATGGCGAGCAAGGAGATGCTGTGAATTGCGAGCTCGATCCACACGCCAGTGCTGTACTGCTCTGGGTTCGAGACGAGGTCTTTGCGAATGGCCCAGACTCCAATAGACGCATCAACGATCCAGATTGCGATAGCATGAAGCAGATAGATGTTGCTGATGAACCACTGACGCTGGGTACATTTCTTGACGCGCTTTGTGCAGTCAACGTACGTCTGAACGCGGTCGCTTGGGTTGGCCGCCATGTCCTCACCGCAGCGGCGGAGCATGAAGAGTGCCCTCAGACCGATGAAAGCAGCGCTCAACGCCAGAACGTAGACAACGGCCAAGGTCTCGATGTGAAGACCATCGTGAGTACGTGCGACCCAACTCTCGGTCCAGGCGGCGGGAGGTTCGAGTTCGCGGTCCATGGTGGGGAGGTTCTGGATAACCTTCGTGGTGACAGGACAGCGACGGTTGATGAATTGAAGAAGACCACCTTCGATATTGAGGCCGCCCGTTGCTGCGGTTTGATGATGTTCAGCCGCAAGTGCTTGGCGACGTGAAAGACGGAATGTGGAAGTCGCCGGTGGCAGGTTCGAGTGATGTCATCTAGTGCCTGAGGCAGGCGTCCGAGGACGAATGCACGTGACCGTGATCGTACCTCGTATCTGTCTTCCGACGCTCACAATCATCCTTCCTGATCATGCAGGCCTCGGCATGCGGGCTGGCCTAGTAACTAGTTGCACGACATGGAGCGTGCCGTGACTGACATTGGAGTCATGACACGTGCAGTGTGCGTTGCGTGCTTTCTCATCATGTCAACAGCGCAACCAAGAAGAGAGGCATTGACCAAAACGAAAGATGGAAGCGACCACGACCACCCGGAGGACGATGACCGCCGGAAGGACGAGAAAGAGCTTCCTGGATCTCCCGGCAGAGCTGCGGATAATCGTTTACGACAACATCATTCGCGACATGATGAGGCAGTCCAGACAAGACTACATGCGCTTTCGATCGATGCCGGCTTTGCATTGCACGCTGCTCCTGGTCAATGAGCAGATACACGACGAGTTCGTTCAGCACTTCAGAGAGCAATACCTGGGACTGCCGTGTGCCATTCGAAATCTGGCCTGAGGTCGGAGCCATGCAATGCCATTATCACGGCCTCTGATAACGATGTATGGGCATTGAACTCTGATAGAACTCAGGGCCGCCCGCAGTCTGGCGGACATCCTGGGCGCCTCACCTCGGCAAAGGCGCGATCTGCCTCGGACGACCTTGATTTGGGCAATTCCGCATTGGCAGGTGATCGGTGGACTCTTTGCACATGCTGCATTACTCTACGCTGGTCATAAGGGCCGTTCTGCTGTCTGGCTTCTGTGCGATGTGTGTTGTCTGACTATCGAGACCGGTTCGCAGACAGAGGCGATCGCCTACACCTCACTGTTGGAGCTTTGCTGAATTCCGTGTTCCACATTACAAAAAAGTACTGGAAGACTGTCTGAGTACATCGAACGCTGCAAATCGCGAACTGCTAAAGCAATTCATGCTAGGCATGTTTTGTATCACCTCTAGCAGCGACTTCGAGAAGTGCTGTATGACAAAGGCTGATGCTCCGCTCAGTCCGTTCTCTTCGCACAGCTGGTCGATCAGCAACTCCCTTGGCAACAACAGCCTTTGAACCAAGAGGCATCCCCGGTCTAGCGACTCAATGCTCTGCTCTTGGGAGCTTTTGTTTTCGAGACTATCACCAGGATTCAGCACTGACCGCCATCAGATTGCGTCGGTTTACAGGCTTATAGCGGTGCAAGTACTTCCTCGCAAAGAGGCGCGACTTAGCAAAGTCGCCAGGGACGACAAGCCGCCCTCGAGCTGGCAGGGCAGCATCGTCATCGTCTCGCCATTCACCCTAGTCAAACAAACAAGCTTCCTCCGAGTTCATCCACGCTGCAGCCATCACCGCCAACATTTACACAACAGTCCAAGACTTCGACTTCGATCACGCCATCATTCTCCTCGATCGCCTCTCCGACGACCTCCTCAACAGGATGCAGTCCGGACATGAGGAAAGGCGCCGATGCGGCTCTTCAACATCACCCTCAGCTACTTTGGCCAGAGCCTCAACAGCGCCAATGGTCTGAGACGCTGACTTAATGAGATGCAGCAGCCAGAGAAGAGAGGCACGAACATCGATATCCACCACAACTGCGCACCCTTTTATGATTCCAGTGGCGGGACATGGTATCGTCCAGGAGATGTCATAGGCAGTGCTTCAGATTATCCGGACGGAAGCAGAGGCGCAGTGGAGAAAGCGAAGATTCGCAGTGCGGCCAGACAGGGCGGAGATTGGTAGTGGAAAGAAGTTGTCGAAGACGTTGTTCGCTTGAATGTGGCGACGATTGGCAGTTAGACAAACGAGCAGTATGATCTTGGCTACGCGATGTCAGGCGTCACTCGCCAAGGCACGTGAAATGGAGCCAAAGGGATGACGAGCTAGATGCTAGGGAGTAAAACTCACAGCACAGAATTGCTGTTGACTGCCGCAAAAGACGTAATGCTGGAATTCTGAATCTCAAAAAGGACGCATCGCGATAGCAGCTTTGGCAGCTGCGTGTGACGGCACATACGAGAAGGCTTGATGTATTCAAAATCGAGAAGTTCTCATCCAGCATATAAATCAGCACAAACGACTGTGCACTTTGCAGTCCATCTTCAACCACATCCGTCGAATGTTGCTTCTTCATCTAATTGATCGCTCGTTCTCTTTCTTTACCTTTAGATCACATTGAGCCTTTTTCAAACATGAGACTTGTCCAGGTCAAGGCGCGCCCAAAGTAGCCTTTGTTCTCGACATCGAAACGTCTTTCAAAGCTCTTTCCCCTTGCATACATAATGCTTTCGAAATCGTTGACACGGCTGCATTCATTCAGCGAGAGGTAGGTCCTGGTGTTCCTCAAAATCTCGAAGGCATTGTACGGAGGCAGGAAATGGTTCGAGCATGTGAAAGCGTACTTTATAGTGCTAATTGAACAGTACGAGGTAAGATACATCCGAGCTACTATTGAAGTGACGATCACCAGTAGCATTTCTTTCTTGGGTATGGATGAGTGCAAGCAGCATTGCACGAGAGAACGTCGCACGAAGAGATGTTATATTCACTCGAAGCCAAATTGCGGCTTTAGTCGTCGTCCGTGCTTCCCTCGAGGTCAAGACCCGAGCTCTCGACCTGCCGCTTTCCACACCACCTCACCCGACAACGCAATCGTCAATACATGGTGACCGACAATGAGCGCAAGCGCAAGCGCGCAGAAGAGTCGCAGATTGAGGTCATTGATCTCGCTGGCGACAACGACGCAACTTCAGCAGACTCGAATCCCATCAGCACCAAGGGCGAGCACGAACAAGAGCCTCCAAGCAGGGTCACAGCGCCCGTCAACAAGGTTTTACCATTCCTCAAGCTGCCCGCCAAGCTTAGGAACAACATCTACGAGCTAGCTCTCGAGGCCAGCTCCGTCACACTCCGTCGGAGCCCCAAGCGGCGTAAGAAGAACCGCAAAGGCAACGGAGCACGCCCTCGCTGGCTGGACTTCCTCGTCGTGACCGCTCCTCTCGCTCAGCTCAACCAACAAACTCGCGCCGAATTCCACAAAATGGTAAGTACGAAGAACGGTGGGCATCATCCTTCCAAGACATACGCGCACCTCTTACTCCTCGCTCAGCACCAGCTCCCAGGCGCATCTCAAATTAACTTTCACCTCGCGTAGGCCGTCATCTTCACCCACCTTCAATCCACCGTCCTCGACTTCGACGTCTCCCACATCGTCACCTTCCTCATCCGCCTCTTAAAAGTCCAGCTCACAGCTCTCAAAACCGCCCCCAGCGAGTCCCGACCTCCATGTCTCTTCACCATCACCCTGTGAACTTTGGCTGATGGACGATGACCGTGCCGAAGAAGAAGGGTGTTGAGATTGACTTTCGCTATCAGCTTGCTTCGAAGCATCAGGAGAAGTTCTCGTGGAATCATCCGGCTAATGTGTTGAAGATTGAGACGGATTACTTTATTCGCGATCACCCTGGGACGACGGCTGCGGAGGAGGCGAGGAAGACTGAGGGGATTGGGTTGATGAATTGGATGTGAGAGCGGAGTGGTGGAGGTGAGTGAGGACGGATCTATGATTTGGGGAGGATGATGTGCTAGAGATGATGAAGGAGAGGGCGATCAAAGGAGCGCGAGTGCATGTGCACTGCCAAAAATGGCGAGAGACACGAGAGAGTGGCGAGACTGCTAATGGAACCGACGTCTCGTTTAAATGGTATGCGATACGAAGTAATCAACTGACTGCTTTCAAATCGTCGTCCGTACCTCAACACTCTCCCAAACTTCCTCCTCCTCTCCTCAACAACCGCCTGCGCCGCCACCCACTCCCCACAATCCTCACCCTGCTGAAAACACTCCAGATTCTATTCATCTCTGTCAAGGACTTACCCATACTTCTCGTCGACCTACCCGTACATGAAGACTCACTGTCCCGCTGCCACATCTTCATGTGCAGCTTTCACCTCCTCGGTCTCGCCCCGACCTCGCAGCCAAAAATTTCACACCCTCCCATCAGCCTGAGGTCATGTGGGTCGTCTTCTACCACGAGGCTCCAAAGGGACGTTTTAGCGGTGCAGATTGTGGAGAAGAGTGTGCACCATGGGATTGTATCTGTGGACATGCTATGATCACCCGGTCGCCCGACAGAGACGCAGTCTTTGAACGCGAGGGCGAGGAGATTTGGACTGGAGTGGAGGGGTACGAGAAGCGGAGTGTCGAGGATTATGTTCTCGTAGACCAGATGTTGGGGCTTTTGGGAAGTCGGACGGAGAGGTGGGAAATTTTGGGCTTATCATGCTTTAGCCAACTTGGAAGTGCTCGTTGTGGAGGCATCGATCGAGTCCTCGGATGCTCCCATGACTACGCTTCGATAGAGCCATGATTTCCGAGTTGGATGTTTAGTCAAGAAGGAGATATGGACATGCGCTGTGAAGAATCAACATTACGTAACGTATTTCAGACCACTGCTCGTCTAAAATGATCTAGCGTCTCATAGGGGTCTGATCGTCAATGTCGAACTTCTCGCCTTGTAACGACACTTCTTCCGCTTGACATGATGTTGTACAAACACGTGTTTCCATATGGCTACGGCTACTAAGAATCCCGCCACTCGACCACAGACAAAGCTTCGAAGCAATGTAATCCATGACTTCTCAACGAAATGCTCGATTTGAACAAAGACACAGGCCCCAAGCCAAAATGTCTAGTCACAACAACAAAACTCTCAAACTTCCTCAATCATGAACAGCCACCTACGAAAAAGCGACCATTCTCCACAATCCTCGGTCAAGATTTCACTCACACTGTAAGTACCCTCTGGTGCTCTCCCGAAATCCCACCAAAACTAAATCCTCCCCAGCTCGACCTTCTCCTGCCCTCTGCCGCCGCCTCAGCCCTCCAAGAAACTTTGGAGAACAGCGTTGGAACCCTCACCTACTCAAAACTCCACCTCAAGCCCCTCGACCTCCTCACTGACCCCTTCTTCACGGCCTACATCAAATCTCCCGGCTCCTCCATCCTACTCCTCTCCCAGGGCCGTCCCGGTGTCGACGCCGTCTTCTCCCTCTCCTCCGGGATTCTGAGGCTAGAAGTCGACAAACCAACCTTCGAGAAACTCGGCCTGCAAGGAAAGGTCATTGGACCGGAGAAAACACTGGGGAGGAAACATGTCAAAGCCCGGTATGCTGTGGAAGCGAACTTGAGGGCGCCAGGGATGGTGCATGGAAAATCGGGGTTCGAAAGGATTGTCTGGGCGTTCAGAAATGTTCTGAATGAAAGTTTCACGTGGTTGTTCTGTGATTTGAGTGGAAAGGAGGATGGAGGTGGAAACGGGGTGATTGGGGAGTTTGCGCCGCAGGTGAGGAGGGTGGAGGCCGAGGTTGAGAAGATCGAGACTGCGGTCGTACCGGTGATGCCGATGGAGATCAAGGAGGAGGAGGAGTATAAAGAGTCTGCGGAAATTCTGGAGTGGATTACGGTGGTGATGATGGGGTCGTGGAGGGTGAGAGTGGGGGATGATATCGATTCACTTTTCTCGCGGTATGAGGTACCCAGATCGTTCGGGGAACCGCAGGTTGAAGATTTGGTCAGGCTGCGGTGGCGAGGTCTGGTGTCTGGGCAGTTCGCGAACAAGATCCTACTCGCGGCGATGAAAGTTTCAGGAGATCAGTGGGTTGCGATGACGGGCACGGCGTTCGCTGGCGATGCATACACGATTCTCATTAGCAACGGACATAGCACGACATGGGAATACAAGGACTGAGAAAGTGCTTTCATTGCGGTGTAGGCTCTATTCAGAGACTACAAGAAACTACGAAAGCCCCAACGCATCCTGCGAAAGCGCGGCCAACGTCGCCTGCAACGGGCGAAGCACCTCCTGCGTGCCCGACCAAGGATCTCCCGCCGTAGCCACAGCCTGAATGAGCAGCGGAGAGAGGTACCGCAAATGCGCTTTGTCGCTCGATCCCGAGCCCAGCGCACCAGCTGCAAGTTTCAGATCCTTGACACTATCAAAGCAGAACATCAGCTCCTCGAGCTCCGACAGAGGCTGTGGACTGTGACCACGTAAGGGTTGATCAGCGATGTATGCTCGGATGGGGATCGCCAGGCGCAAGACGAGGAGAGGTGCCGCGGCTTGTGCTAGCATGGATCCTCCTTCGGTAGCATTGCTGGAGAAAGCAATGAGCTCCTTGAAGCATACATAGCTCATGTCCTCTCTGTAGGAGTACGGAACCTTCTTGACGCGACCGCAACGGACCTTGCCTATTCCTTCAAGTGGAGATTGGTCGGATGGCGGTACCTCGCCCTTTTCTGTAGGGTGGACGATGGACGCATCGAACAGAGCCCGGGTGTAGTCAAAGCGCAGCTGGTCCGGCAGTTCAGCACTACCCAAATGAGGTGTGATCACCTCCCGCAAAACTTTGTATTGCTCGATGTCGAAGTCCATATCGTTCTGGATCTTGAGGCGATCTTCTACGAGGTGCATGTCCTTGCCATTCACGATACTACTCGCGATCCTGGCATACTCGGACCATAGCTCTTTCGAAGCGCCTTGTGTATCTCCCAGGACAACGGGAGCTAGAGCAACAGCAGTCCGCGTTGCGACATGCCATAGCGGCAGGCCCTTGTGTTCGAGAGAATACCCATACTTCGTCTGGATTATGCGCCTCAGGCTCTGAATTGCTTGCAGCAAAGCGTCGTCAGACTCGATGTCGCCACCGGATATCAGAGTCTGTAACCAAGTGATGCTCTCGTGAGCGATGGCAAGGTACGTCGGACCAGTAGATATGCCCGAAGATGGCACAGAATCATGGTGTAGTGCAGAGAGGCGTGAAGCGACTATCACAAGTGCGCTGCGGCTAGCCGGAAGACTTCGAAGCAAAGTTAGTGCTTTTGTCTGCAATGGCGATAGACTTTCCCTGTCATAATTCGGTCCATCAGACTGTTTGATGATCTCGAACAAATTTTCGAGCATGTTCCGGCTCTGGGCGTCACTGATCTTGTCGCCGGTCAGTGTTGCTATCTCCTGGCCGGCTTCGGTGTACGCTGCGAAGGCAGCCTGGTTGCTCTGGCCGGCGCTTTCGCTCGTGGGGCATGTAGCAGGGACGCGCTTGAGCCAGAGTGCTAGCGTACGGTACGTCAGGTCTTTCCACTTTGGCCCACCAGCCGCGGCGAGAACCCTCGATAGGGCGGACCAGGCTGCCGCAGTCAAGAGATGTATGTCGAGGTCTAGATATCGCTCCAGCATCGACAGGAACGACTCCCACAGGCTCGGTAGCTGTGGAATTTGTTCGATGGCCCAAATGTGCGCAGCCAGGACTCCGGATGTTCCATCAAGAATCGATTTCGACATCTCTGCATCACTACTCTGCTTGCGGTCGCTTTCTTCGGAGCAAAGCATCGCGTCGACGCGGGACAGCTGGAACAGAGTGGATCGTAGCAATAGTTTCCAGCATGTCGGTGGTATCTCGTGACCATGATTCTTGAAAACGTTGCACAGAGTTTGAAACGCTGCGTTTCTGACTTCTCTTGAAGTACGCCCAGCAGCGTCACGTAATCGTGTCAACATTAAAAGCCACTGAGCAGCAGGCAGATCTTGTAGATTTGCGAGAGCGTCTTCGAGATCTTCGTCCTCAATTCGTTCGACCAAGGAATCGAGGTCCTTTCCAGTGAATTGGCTGAAGACGGCATCGGAAACGTTCCAAGCCATGGTCACCGTGGTCAATGCAGCGTTCAGATCGTCCTTCTGACACATGAAGCGATACAGCAGTTCCACCAGCGATGGTACTACGCTACTCGGAACAGAACTTAGGAAGTCCGAGCACACTAGCTGCGTAGCTGCGAATGCCCCGCGTCCGATCGGTGGTGATACGAGAGAGGCTGTCACCTGTGTCCAGTCTATGTGAGCAATGTCGTCGTCGGGACCACGATTTGGGCTGCCGGAGTGTTCGAACGCAACGCTCAGTATGGCAACGATGCGATTCCAGCCAGCAACGAGAGTCTCTCCGCCTCGCTCAAGTATCGTTCGCAGGCATTCCATAACTTGACTCTGAACGTCCAGATCTACGTTCGATAACTCGCTCTGCTCCAGGTAAATCTCGTCGACAAGATGGAGAAGCGAGCCTAGTGCACGACGCTGTACGCTCGCTCGGTCGTCTGGATCTTCTTTTGATACCTCACCAATGGTAGCCTCTGCTAGCTTGGCCATGACATTGGCAGCACTACGTCGTGCTTCACGTGGGCTAGTGTTTGACTTCGCCGTGGACGTCAGCTCGTTAATGAGCATATTCCATCCTGTGGCATTGGCATCGTCTGAGGCAACGAATCGGGAGATATTCAGCTCTGCTAATGTGCCAAGCTTGGGAATCACGAATTGATAATCTCGCGACTGAAGTTCCACGAAGGACGACAGACCTGGAAGTCCAGAAAAGGTCCTTCGCGCGGTAAGCGGCGTGGTTGGAGGCGTAACATCTGGTCGCGGCGATGCAGATGGAGATTGTGCCTGTTCAGGCCTCGCATGAAGAAGCTGGCAAAACGTCTGTAAGACAATGAGGAAAGCATCATCTGGGTAGTCTGCGGTACTCTCCAACAGCCTAGAAGCAGCAGCTTCGACGGCACCAACCTCAGAGCTGAATGCCTGGACGACACTTGGATCGTCGGACGCCCTGTGTCCTGCATGAGACGCCTGTCGGGTCATCTGCTGTGGAGTGGTCCGACTGAGGACCATATCAGCCTGCTTGAGAGCTGTCACGATCACAGAAAAGGCACGGCCGAGCATTGGACCGAGCGCGATCGCAAGGTTCAGCAGAGCTCGCAGGCAAAGTAGGTTCCTCACAGTCAGTATTGGCCGTGCATGGTCTATTGACTGCCTTCGGCTGCTCTCCACCGACAGTGATGATGCTTGCGACACCAAGCTGTCGACTGAGAGCAGACCTCTAGGGTTCGAGAACGACCGAGGACTTTCTGTAGCGGGCGACCTCATTGTCTCGGAGGTGGCAGCGCTCAATACTTGCGGTGGTACTGCAGCCTTGGCCAATGTGGTCATAAGCGCATCTCTAGGCGTTGTAAGGCGCAAAAGGCCTGCCACCTGAGCGAAGCGCTGATAAGCTTTGATCAAGTTCCGGAAGTATTGGTCGTCCAAAGCTGCGTTCAAGAATGTAGATGCCGTGGCCAAAACTGCTGGCCAGCATGTGTCGACCAGACCAGCCACTGCCTTTACCTTGCCAGCGTAGGGTGCGTCTTTCGCTTCCAATGGGTTCAGAGGCACAGCACGGCTCCGGAAAGACGTCGATCGGCCGCTGCTTCCACCGTCGGCTTCCGAGGTAACACTCGAAGATTTTGTCCTGCTTCGTTCGTGCTGCACGGTGAGTGGCAGCACAGTTCGTCCAAGGGCGTCCGAGAGCCCGTTTAGACATTCCAGAACCAAGGCGTAAAGATACGTCTCTGGCATTGGAGGAGGATCGCTTTTGTCAAGCTGCTCCATACATGGAACTTTGGGAAGGCTCCACTGGTTGCTGATGCCGGCAACACTGGCTTCCGCCACGCCTAGAGCAGAACTAATGAGACCAGCCATGCCAGCTGCCTCGAAGGTAGTCTCCTCAGGAATAGTATCTCGTTGTACCGAAGGGCCTGTGGGTACGGTGGACTGCTGCCCCAGGGCTATAGCGCTTGGCTTTTCTGTGGACAGTCTGACGAAAGCAGACATCATGTCCTGGACGATGGGCTTGCCACCTTCACGGCCGTCGAACGTGGAGTATGCTTCAATCACATGGGTGCTGTCGGAGAAGAAGTCCCGAAGTAGTTCCATCACAAGTGAGCGCTTCCAGATTGGTGCAACCTCAGGCTCCAGTAGTTGCGTACACAAGTTCAGAGCTACCTCACAGTCCTCAGAGAATCTTGAGAGGTATCGATCCAGAATCATGCCGAGCAGCCGTAGACTGCGAACTGTCGTGGAAAAGGGTAACCTTTCGGAAAGCGCTCTGACTACGAGTGGTAGCACGTTCGACCGAACCACTGCCATGAGCTCTTCGTGGGCTCCAAATAGCTCCGGGTTCGAGTCGATACATGACCAGATAAGCTCCAGACCGTTGTCTGCAGAGAATGAGGTAAATTGAACGAACTTGGTGTTGCGACTGTCAGCTGCCAAAGCTAGGTCTCGCAGGACTCGGTAAGCATCATATGCAGCAGGTCTGAGGTGTAACGTGCCGTCATCGCCGGGTATCTCTGCGGTCGCGGCGATATTCTCTGCATCGGAGTCTTCGGTCTCAACTTTCTCGAAGACGCTCGTTATGAGCGACTGTAGGGTGGCCGCTGCCACACCACTGACTGTTGAAGCTTTCGCTGTTTGTAGCGAAGAGCACACCTGTAAAGCGCTGCTCAACAAGTTGCCCTCTAGCTCGGAAGCGTAGTTCTGTAACAACGAAGGCAAGGCCTGTAGTATCTTGAGCTGTATGTCGAGACCAAGATCCGTGCATGCATTGAAGGCTCCAAGGGTTTCCTGTAGGCGGGCCTTCGGTAGCCCCTTCGAGATTACCAGTCGTTGCAGACATACTATGCCACTTCCTGCAAACTTTGCATTTTTCGTGTTGCATGCGATCAAAAATGGCTCAATAAAAATCGGTCGACGGCTAAGATCAGCAGCAAGCTGCGTTTCTGAGGTCGAAGGGAGGGATTTGAGCTCCTACTTACACTCAGCCTATTGCTGCAGCCAGCGGGAATGGCCACTCTGATTGATCGGATAGTAACCCAGAGCTGGAAGGACCTACCTGTAATGCTTTATCTGCTGCGGTTCGAAGATCGGCATTTTTACGTTTCGCTTCTGAACTGAGGTTGGAGAGTTCATTCGCGAATAATGTCGCGCTCATGTTCAGCGACTCAGATCATGTCTCGTTGACCATTGGCCTAGTCCCGTTGATGGAATAGTCGTGGTGCTCGATGACAGTCTCAAAGCACTTTCAAACAGACTTGAATATGGTTCGTATTGGAGAAGGACTAAGAACGATGTTGTTTGGTTGTAACGAAGGGAATGCGTGTCCTCTGAGATGTTAAATGAGCCGGCCAAAAGTCTCCGTATCAAGTGCCAGAAATGTCGACCACCGCTTCCGTCGCCGCCGTTCTTCGAGAGCTCATCAACATACACACCATTAACCTCACGAACCGACTCGACCTCTAAGCAACAGTAAGCCCCGACAACCAACGAGAGAACTCCCAGTGATCCCCCATCGCACCACCCGACCACCCACCATAATGTCCGGCGCATCAACCTCGAACAACACCACCACAACCCAAGCAACCGTCTCTGACTCCAAAGACACCTCGCAACCTCTCCAGCCCCAAAAGCCCACAGCCCTCGAGGAAGACGATGAGTTCGAAGATTTCCCCGTAGAAGGTAAAGCTGTCCTCGAGCTTACAAGTTCTCGAGCCTGCGAGGGTTACGAGGCTTGAGATGATAGCTTAGAAAGAAACGCCTTCGTGGTGGCACTCAGGCTAACCATCGGATTTTAGACTGGACCAAGGAAGAAGAAGTCGGCGCACAAGCTGGCGGGAGCACACATCTCTGGGAAGAGAGCTGGGACGACGACGACACGACGGATGATTTCAGCGTTCAGTTGAAGGAAGAGTTGAAGAAGATGGGGAAGAACTGAGCGAAGCGCAGGATAATTGAAGTCAAGGACAAGGGCGCCAAAGAGCTACAGTGACGAGGATCAAGGCATAATACAACGGCATACGATGAGCGCGGCGTCCGTCGCAGCAGACTCGCAGACACCATGATGCGAGATGGATAGCATCGTGGGAGGCACGAGGAGGATGATGAGAATTAGCATGACATGGACATGGACATGACAAGTTAGCCGATACTGAGGACTAGCACTCTGCTACGAAAGCAGGAGTGAGCAAGAAGCTATCTACGACAGCCCGCCTGTCCGATGCAAGTATGACCTGTCTCTGCGTACAGAGCAACCTTCACAATCTACCTTGTATTCACGACTTCTGGCTGAGCGCACTCACACCAGGCAAATCCTTACCCTCAAGCAACTCCAGCGAAGCGCCACCACCCGTGCTAACGTGGCTCAGCTTATCCTCCACACCATACTGCGCCGCAACAGTCGCCGTATCTCCACCACCGATAATGACAATCTTACCCTTTTGCGCCGCTTCGACCGCCGCATCCATAGTCTTCTTGGTACCATTCGCGAACTTGTCCATCTCAAAGACGCCAGGTGGTCCGTTCCAGAGGATCGTCTTCGCCTCGTCGATGGCCTTCTTGTACAGCTCGATACTCTTCTCGCCGCAGTCCAGACCCATCCATCCGTCCTTGATGCCGTCCTTGTCTTCTGCGTAGCCGGTGTTGGCATCGGCTGCGAACTTGTCGGCGGTGATGTAGTCTACTGGGAGAGTGATAGTGACGTTCTGCTTCTTGGCTTTCTCGACGAGCTCCTTGACCTTCTTGCTGCCGGCCTCATCGAAGAGAGAGTTGCCAATTGCCATGTTGTCGATGACCTTCTTGAAGGTAAAGGCCATGCCACCGCAGATGATCAAGCTGTTGACCTTGTCAAGCATGTTCTCGATCAACTGAATCTTGTCCGAGACCTTCGCACCGCCTAGAATGGCGAGGAAAGGACGCTGTGGATTCTCGAGTGCCTTAGCGAAGTACTCCAACTCCTTCTTGACCAGGAATCCAGATGCTTTTTGTGGGAGGTCTACTCCGACCATAGAGCTGTGAGCGCGATGCGCAGTGCCGAAAGCATCGTTAATATAGATATCACCGAGAGCTGTCAAGCCCTGGCGGAACTTCTCAACATCCGCCTTGTCTGCCTTTTGCTTGTTGCCATCCTTGTCTTTGCTTGAGCCCTCCTCTTCAGCGTGGAAGCGCAAGTTCTCGAGGAGGATAACATCGCCGTTTGATGCACCGTTTACGGCCTTCTCGGCGTCTGGACCAACGCAGTCATCGGTGAAAGTGACCTTCTTGCCAAGAAGCTTCTCGAGCTCAGCTGCGACTGGCTTCAACGAATACTTTGGGTTTGGGTGTCCGTCCGGGCGACCGAGGTGGGACATGAGAACGACTGCCTTGGCGCCATGGTCGATTGCATACTTGATCGTTGGGAGGGCACCGACTATACGCTGGTTGTTGGTGATTTTGGAGTTGGTCTCCTTGTCGAGGGGCACGTTGAAGTCGACCTGTAAGTATGGGAGCCTTCATCAGTGCCTGCTGGTATGTGCTCGTCGTTGCGTTGTTTGTTGAGCAACTAGCTTGGTTCGACTCACTCGGACGAGAACGCGCTTGCCCTTAACGTCGACATCCGTGATGGCGAGCTTATTGCTGAGCGACATGTCTGCAAGGTGGTAGTAGATTCAGAGTCTGTTCGTCAGCTTCGTTGCTGTCGTTATGTTGAGTGTGTTGATTGTTTCGAAGTCACTAGCAAAAAGAAGATCTGCCCCACCAAGGTCAATCGCTCCTTCCTTGGAGGGGCACGGGCGAGGTCGTGACGTCGGAGTTGGCCGAAGATCTCCGAGCAGTAAAGCAGCGCTACAATATGCAAGTAGCTATGATAGGTTCAGCAACATACATCGATGCCTCAATGCCCGAGGCTATCCGTACAGAACGCCTCTGCTCCATGCTTTCAACTCCGTACCCAAAAGTCAAGTCCCGTTCCCTGCCGTAGACTCCGACTATTGACCCAGGACTCCGACTTCGTCCGATATGGTACAGTAGGTCATGCAATGCTCGCTTCTTTGAACATCTAGGATGGTCGTATCACAAGGTGTGTCATAAGGTGCGCAAGAAGGTGTGGTGCTGTCTATGCAGGCGACTCTCGCTCAGTCGGTGTCACTACAGGCTCGTCCGATGCGTTGGTGAGTGATAGGTACGCTGTCCAGAAGATACCGACTGTGGAGACGAAGGGCTGTGAATGGGTCAGTATCATTCATGCTTCATGACTCTGTAGCCGGACTCACAATCTGGAACTGGATAGGTATCACCCGGAAGTTCAGCACTTGCACCAGCGGCCAGACCAAGAAGTTGGCCTTCAGCGCTGGGAGGTACACGTCCTGAAACTTCTTCGCCACAGCCTTCCTTCCTCCTCCCTCTGCCACGGTCATGAACGCGAAGAAAGCTGCCAGGCCGACCGGCGCAAAGATGAACTGGTCGAAGGCTACTCGCCTCAGTGCGTTGGTGAGAGCATGGGGCTTTCCAGCAGCAATCGGGAACAGGCTGCTGAGCAAACCGAACCATTTGTGCTGGATAGGCGCCATGATGAATGGGTATGCCATGAATCTTGTGAGGCGCTCGAAGTCAAAAGGTGGTGGACCTCGTTTTGACGCAGGGAGCATGTAATCCTCCTCCGGCCATGGTACCTTCTTGTCAAGCTCATGTATCTCGATTAGGGCAAAGTCGTCTTTTGATGCGTCGGCGTTCAACAGCTTTTGTCGTTGTCGTATGCGCACTGCTGTGAGGGTTTGTGCTACTGTGTCTGCTATGCCACCAAGAACCTGCTCAGATGTTTCTATTAGCCTGCAGCTCTTCCTGTCCCCCGATCGCGTGGATGGTAACGTACGGCGTTCGTGATCATAGTCGTGAGTATAGGTCGGTTGGAGTAGTAGGCGTTGAACTTTCGCACAAGTATGGACACCATTGTGATTTGGAGGAGGGCGATGATGGCGTGAAGGAGAGGCTGTTCGCGAGAGCAGTCTTGTTAGCAAAGTGTTCAGCAATCAGATGGGCATAACCGATCCATATAAGAATCGAGTCCTTCAGCGAGAAGATGTCCAACTCTTGCATAGTCAGCGTATTCCTGCCGTCCCCCATACGTTGCCTCCCAACCCAATAGTCCACCTCGTTGGCATCGTGAAGGGGTCGCAAACATACATATCTCCCATAGATGTACCTGCTATTCAACTGCCTCAACAGGCGTCTCCGTGTCTCGTTCACAACCATCTTCTCTCGCTCAATTTCTGAGACCAGCGACCGGCGCAAGTGGTGACCTCACTGTTGACGAAGGAGCGCTCGGACCGCCCTTCTGTGCGACTGCTGGTGTATTTTCGGGAGTTCTTGCTCGCTCTCCGTCTTACTGGCTGTCACTGTGCACTGTGGTGCTATGCGACTGGCTGGGAGATATGTGTTTGCGAAGGTAAACGTATGTGCATGCGAGACGGTAACCTGGCGCCTGACATGCCCACCATGGAGGATCACTGGCGCCGCGGAGAGCGGTGCGGTGCAGAGCGGATCGTCGGCTGTGGCTGTGAAAGAGAGTTTCAGGGTTGCTAATTGCAGTCTTCAAACACCAACAACACGGAATAGATTGATACATGTACCGTCACAAAGCGGTATCTCTTGAAGCGACTCTCAACGATGTACAAAGAGGCATCACATGCTCAACAGCGGAGCGCATCATCAGATTGAGCGTGCCGTCGCCAACACCGAAGAAGTCCTCGAGGTGACTCAGGAGCTTTCAGCCGCCTCCACAGGCCGAAGGGCACAGCTCTTTCTCCCAAAGGGCTGGGCACATTGCCAAGGACCAATGCGAACTAGATGCGATCATCAAGCTCTGGTTTCATATTACAGCACCGAGTGGTTCTTGCGAGTCCTGTGAGTATCGAAACATGAGTGCCCGTAGACCGATCCGGGCAGACGGCCTTGGCCGGTGCAAGAAGCTGTTTCAGCCTCGAAGGGCATCCTCTACCAAAGCAAGCATTCTCTCGACGTCCGTAAGGCCATGGACGTAGCTTCTTGGGTCCGCAACTTCTACAGAGACCATATGTCTGCGATGTTGCGTGACTCCCGGGATATATAACGCGAATTTTGACTGGAAGCTTCGATGGAGTCCATGGATGCCAGGGAAACTACCAAAATTATACTATTCAGTGACACACTGGCTACGATCCTAGCTTTGAAAGCATCTGACAATCGCCACAAGATCTATGTATTGCTCGGCATGGCACATCCAGATGATGCCGTGCCTACGTTACTCGTTCCACACTATGCTAAATCTCTGGCAGCTGTGGTACGAGACGCTTGTCCATACGCTTATCAACAGGAACGCATCGCCTATCTGCGCGGCTCGTGCACCACAGGAGCATCGACGAGCTCACAGCTGATCGCACGCTGTCATGGGTGTGTCATGTGGACCCAATCTACAGGCAGACAGTTGATCCAGTACACGCTCTGGGACGTATCAGGAATTTCAAGCGCCCTCCAGCAGGACGTTACAATACCTTCTTCAAGAACGAAGATCGGATCATGCCACTGCTGAATGGGACGGAGATCGATGAAGTACAGGTGCTGTCGGAACCGCTCTCCTCTAAGCGTCGTACACTTCCGAGTCAACTGATAGGGCTGTTTGGTGCTGGAGGTGCCTTTTCGGCACGTAAATTTGAAGCACGTTGCTTTATCCTGATATCTATTCCCTCACGAAGCACCACGCCGACCAGGACATAGATTCGGAATTCTTCGATCAGCGTCAAGGCCGTACCCACGAACCGGACAGCAGTCGCACTCAATAGTCGTTTAACGGGACGGAAGAAACCAAATCCTTGTGGCGTGCTGCCTTAACTTACTTTCCCAACCACAGGCTCATAGCACCTTGATATAGGCACAAAGGGCTTCGCACGAACGTCAGTGCTTCGGGAGACATGAGTTTCTTTGGAGTCTGGCTCCCCTGGCGATCATCCTGAGAAAAGTTCAAGACCACTACCTCATGGTTGGCGAATACTATATGAATGGTGCTTTCGAGGATCACAGCGATGCGGGACCGCCAGCAGCTGAAGGGTGCGAGGAGAATTGCAGGTCAAGCAGAGACGATTCCTTTGCCAAGATCCACAAGAGAGGAACGAAGTGTTTGTGAAGGGATGTCATTACTATATTCTTCTTCATCATTATCATCATCCATCATCATCAACCTACACATTTTGAGCAAGAATATTCATCACATCATCCTCTTCCTCATGTTCTTCCTACATCCTCCTGCCCTTGCTTTTCCCCCATCTACCCTACCTCCTCCTCCACTCCCACCCAATCCTTCCTCCCCGACACTCCGTCCCCTCCGCCACAGGCAACCAAAGCACCTCTCCGAAATTACAAAGTCCGAAAAGGTAAAGTCCATTACACAGGAGTTCGCCGTGGAGTTCGCAAGTCGAGATCGTGTAGGCAATGCTGTAACTGTAACTACCTCCAGCTCCTCCTGCGGCGCCGCCGGAGTAAGACGACGCTTGCTGGCGCTGAGTGCTACCACCGCTGCTGTGTCCTTGGCCCTGACTTTGACCTTGGAAGTACGATGCTGGCGCTTGCGTTTCTTCATCTTCGTCTTGGGATTTCTGATCCGCCGGTTGATCCGTCATTTTCGAGTCTGACAAATCCTGCGTATCTTCTGGTATGTCTTGCAATTTCTGCTCATTCATCTCGCCCGTTTTCCCAGCAGCAGCAGCAAGATGCTCGGAATCGTGGTTGCCTTGGAGTTGTGAAGTATCAACTTGATCTTTGCTTTCCTGGGTGTCTACGGGCTGATCCTTAAGGTCTTCAGGGTGCTCCTTGGTGCCAACAGTGTTCTCGTGCAAATATGTTGACGCACTCTGCTTCTCGTTGTGAGAAGTAGACTCGTCGGCATCAGGCTTGACGTCGCTGGGTTGATCCTCTGGAATTCCTTTCGTCTCGACTTCTTTCGGCTTGTCAGGTGGAGTCTCCACATTTTCCTGCGAGGTGTAGGCAGCTGGCGCGGGCTTTGCAGGTTGATCTACACTCTCCTGCGCCATGTACGAAGCCGCCGCAGGCTGCTTCTTCGGGTCTTCATCGCCCGCAGTATTCAGCTGCGCATTCGCGTCTTGTTGTGCCTAAGATGCTGCCTCAGCCCGGACTCGAAGAGCCGTCACCTGTGCGATAGCGTCAGCTTACCAGTTTCAGGATTTCGAGAGATATAGGAGAGTATGTAAACCGTACATCTGAGTCGAGAGAGACGGCTGGTGCTGCGAGTACATTGCTTATGGCGTAGGTGGCAAATGTGATCGCTATGTACTGGAGGTGCATGTTCGGGATGATACGACAGACTAGTCACTGATTGGACAGTGGTGGCGAGTCGATGAGGATCTTCAGAGGGAATATTGTAGCTGCGATGGTATGGGTCTGATTTATACCTAATGCTAATGATGCCCGTCTTCCTACATGCTGACGGACTCTCACGGCCGCTCGCCAGGGTTTCTAATTATGTTTAGACTCGGCGTGATCATGCTCGAGAGCATGTTGTTCTGCAGCTCTGTGCAGTGGTTTATGAGCGCAGCCATTGGCTTGGCGACTTCCAACGGTTGTTGACGGCGGGAAAGCAACGTGGAGCTTGACAGACTCAGAACGTGAGCAGTCAGCTAGTGGTCCAGAAGCCTGATCCTTGATCAGCGTTGAGTCAAAATCTTGAAATGCCGGGAAGCTCTAGCAAACATAGAAGCCCGACTAGGCTCATCCTTGTGATGATCTATTTTGCGACAACCTTGCGAGCAACCTCCGCGAAAAGGCCATTCAGAGCTTCTTCCACGACAATAACCGTACTAAGATCGATTCATAGAAGCGAAACCAGCGATCGAGTGATCAACAGAAATACAACACTTCTGCTCTAGACGCAGAGCAAGCAAGGCACTCTGTGCCGGACGTCGACATCCTATTCCGTACCTGGAGCTGACCTGGGTTCGAGCACATTGATCCAGTAAATGCATAAGCCGCAGCGCAGAAGTTCTTGACAGCGGAGGACCAGCATAAGAACTTGAACTTACACTGCCGTGCACGTCCTGCCTCTGTCGGACAACCGTTCTTGGCAGGTTCCACGTGAAGGTTACCGTGAGCATATGGCCGCTTCGGTGAGGGTGGACACCACGTACATGTTTACTGGACCTGACATCCTGCGCAATGGATACTTGCCAGACGCTCAGCTAGGCTCTTCGCTGCCAATCCAAACAGCGATCTCTTTCTTCTCGTTGATCTTGACACGATCTCCGCCCGGATGTACGCGCAAGTTCTTCTGATAGTACGAATCCATGACCTGGAAGTTCGGCGTGATCCAGCGTCCAGGCTCGGAATCTTCCGGCTCTCCATGAAGCACTATATAATACTCAACATGATGTCGGCTAAGAGGGACAAGATTGAGTGTCCGGTATTTGGGCCCGCTGAATGCGAAGTCATCCTTGGCATCCATGGTCAGGGCGAAAGTCAAGAAATGTGCTGAAGCGTTCTCAAGGTGGTAAGTAAGACGTGTTGAATGCGGCCCATCTGATGACGCGGTGCAGAGTACCCTTGGCTCCGATGCAGGAACGGTGAGGCGTGGCACTGTTATGCTTGTCGTTGCTGGCGTTGAGATGCCGCCGTGGCGCCACGTGACTTCAACGGAAAGATCTAGGTGACTAGGTTGGCGATCGTCTAGGGATAGCTTTTGTGTCGTGAGCTCAAAATTCGAAAGCGCCTTTTTGCTTTGAAATAATTCGAGTTGCTGGTCACTGACTGACGTTGAGATCTTGCACGACGAGTCGCCATCAACTCGATTCACGAGAAGCTCAACCTGATCGATCTGGAGCGTATCAGGAACGAGCGACGTGAAGTGACAGCCGAGCTTCCAGAGCTGGATGATTCCGTCAGCTGCACTACCTGAAACTTCATTGTTCAGATTGAAGTAGCTTGGCCACGGGCTTGGATGAAGCCTAGGAATGAACATGAACTTCGCTCCAAAAGGCACCACGAAGGGGATTTCGACGGAGATCGTCTTGGCTAGCGGAGTACCCGTGTCCGATACGAGCGTGTATCGCAGGTCGAGTGATAAGGTGAAGGACGCAGCTTCTGGTGGACCGTGTATGATGAGCTGACTTTTGTTTGAAGCGGACGCATCTAATGCTGTCACTGTCCGAACAGACTCGTTATCTTCAGCATCGGACCAGCCTACTGGACATGTACCTCCTGAAGCTCCGATGACTTTCGGTGAGATCGTGGCGTGTACTGCTTCGTCCTCTTCGTTGATCAGCTCAATGTCCAGAGGGACGGCTTCATCGGTGAAGTACTGCTTTCGCAAGCCTTGAAGCAAGACCTGCATCTTTGGTGGCTTTGGCAAAATGGTGATGGCTTTTGGGTTCATGTGTGGCACAAGAATGTTGTCCACCACACCTTCGTGCTCGAAGTACCAGGGCGAGCTCGGCAGAATCGAATCGGATGCAAGTCGATGGCTTAGCGTGAATTTGGCAGTATCGAGGAACAGTGTGATAGAATCGACCTCGTGAGTCGCCGCGTCGCGTAGGGAGAGAGACATGCGGAATATAGTCCGCTGCCTAGGTGAGAAGCGCAGATCGGCCGTGGTGTCTAGCCGACCTTCGCCAGCTTCACGGGCCTGAGGTAGATCTAATAGCACGATCGAAGAAGTTTTGTCTTCACTGCTCTCGTCATGCTGAATGGACAGGGTCTTTGCACCGAGGACGATTTCAACCTTCGAAAGCGTTATGGGCCGGGAAGTCTCTGAGGTCGCATAGTCGAGGACAAGCTGACATTCGAAGGCCTCGCCGACATGACTCTCCCGGCTTCTAAAAGCAAAGGTGGCCACGATGGGGCTGAGCCGGTTCGTGCTTTGCATGTGAAGCTCTACTTTGTCATCAATAGGCCAAGCGTCAAGGCAACCCGCGATATCGAGCGCACTATCTGGCATGTCTACAGGTGTAGTACTGAGCAGTTCCCAGGTCAGAGCCGGAATCAGAGATGCAATAGCCTCTGATTTGTCGCGACTGGCACAGTCAGAGAGCAGCACTAGCAGTCTGCTGAACGGGGTACGCCACTCGTCCTCGCGCCATGCGGAAGCTTCCCAGAGATAAACCAACACCTGTAAAGCGTCTGCGAAGCGCTCTGCTCGAATTAGGTCTTCGGCAAGATCGAGACGCACTTGCTGGCTCATGCGCAACTGCTGCCGAGCATCGAACTCCTGCGCAGCTCGATCGTGTGCGAAGGCCAGCTCAGCAATGTGATCATATGTAGCTTCCTCGTGCGGCTCCAGAGCCAGATATGTGTCGTAGTTCTTCGATCTGCTGGCCACCATAGAAGCTGGAGACTGACCAGGCGGTACACGATCTTCGTCTGGGATGGCAAGTGCTTTCTCCCATCTACTTCTGAGCCCTTTTGCGAGTAGCCGCAACCAATACCCTGAATGATGCAGGAAATAAAGGGCTGGCATGCGATCTGGCGCACTAGATGGCCGCTCATGCGGCGCATAAATATGCGTTGCTGCCAGAGATTCCGCATCGTCTGCTGTTGGGCTTTGTAGAGACGGTATGGCTGAGTGCCGGATGAGCTCTGACATGACTCCCGCCCATCTGGCTTCCCATGCTTCCCAGCTATACGTCAGTGACCCTTTGCCACGGCGATCGACGAGGTCTCTCATGCGGAGCTTGTAGTTCTGCCAGGATTGTGCAGCGCCCGTCGTATAGCCCGACCATAGTTGACATCTAATCACACGAATGGCTACGGCATCACACAAGAGTCGTGCCTCATTGAACCGAGGCGACCAGCTGTGTGTCGTTTCAAGGACGCCACCTTCGGAGCTGAAGAGTTCCTCGATGGCAGCAGAGTAGTGGCGCTCAGCTATGTCCATTTCTTGTCGAAATTCGGCGAAAACTCCCTGCTTCACCTCATATCTCACGTTCCAGCCGGAAGTTGAAGTCGTCTGGGATGAGCCACCGACAGGTGAGTAAAGTGATGGAGGAGGACCACCTCGTGCCTTTTTTCGTCGCGCGTGCTTGGTCAAATCGCGATAGTACTCAACGACCGAAGGCTGCAGCGTACGCATCATATCCTGTGCAAAGGTGGCAATCTCGGCTTGAGATGACATTGGAGGCATAAAGAACAGACCAGTTTTCGGATCTAATGTCGTGGCGCGCCTTATGCTGCCCAGACGATCCTCAATCTCTGGAGCATGCAGGATACTCTTGTCGCTGATCAGAACAACAGCCAGGCGAGATTTGAATCCTGATCGGCTCAATGCGCTACGGATGGCGTTGATGTCAGCCTTGATCTGCTCGTCCTGCGAGGCCTCGTTTGCGTTAAGATTGAAGAATGCCAAGAACAAGGCTGGGACCTGCTGTTGATGCTTCGAGAACCACGTAGGCGTGAAGATACCATCTGGGAAAACCGGCGACCCAGGAGATAGAGGCGAGAGCGGTGAATGTAGTTCGGCACTCCGTGGTGGTGGACTTCCTCCCAAGCTTGGTGACTGAGGTTGTGGCGCTGCTTTCCTAGCTGGGAGAGTATATGACTACAACTAAGTCAGCACGGCAGTCCATAGTGTCTCTTTACAGGTCTAGCATACCTACCCTCCCAATTGTCTTCATCTTATACATAATAGCGCTGGAGGGCCCAGGCAGAGCTCCCGAGTTCCAGGCGTAATCGGATCCATCCAGCGTAAGTAGCTCACTCAGGAGCCGTCCAGCCAATTCCGTCCGACTGTCTGGCGAGTCTCCATTGATCTTAGCACCACTTTCCTGTCGGGGTATATGAGGTTGATGACCGGCATGTCCTCTTTCACCAAGACCAGACAGGAGCACCAGCGGGAGATTATGCTCGGTGTAGAGCGGAGGGTATGCGTCCATGTCCAGCTAAATAATTCCGTCACATGTCATCGAGATGCTATGAAGTGTACAAACATCTTCGTCGACGTATGCAGTGAACAGGAGGATGAGGCTCCGTGCCTGCTCGAAAGGCCCTGCCGCCCTGGCAACCTTGTCGCTGTGGCTGAAACCCCAGTGGGGGTTGAGGATGTGGCGTCGGTTGGTGACTTCACCTTTCGACGCGACACCTTGTGTCAACAACAATTCCATCAAACACATCAATCGCCACGCGACCTCGAAGAACTAGAAGACCACATCCGGCGACACAGGAAAATTCCGCAACATCGCACCCTCAGATTCTCCAAGCAACTAGGTCTGACTTCAGGGAAGACGGTACAATCAACGATCATCAACACCACTCACACGAAAGGGCGAAACGTCTACACGTTCATCCCAACATGCCCTCCCAACAACCTCAAAATGAACTCCCCAACATAACCGGCGAAGAGAAACGCCGCGCCGCCCGCGAGACCATCGACATCCTGCAAGAAATCGCCAACATCCTCAACACGCACCTCGATCGCCAATCACTGTCGTATTGTGTCAGTCTGATAGAGAATGGGGTGAATCCAGAGAGTTTGGCGGTAAGTTTCCTTCTTATCTTCGATTTGGAAGGGATAAAAGAGGGGTTGGAGGGATGAGTAAGGTGGATGGGAAGTGTGTAGTGAAGGGGCTGACGAATTTGTAGAAAGTCGTTGTGGAACTGAGGGCGCGTAAGGAGAGGTTGGGAGCAGCATAATGGGGTCGAACGATGAACCCAAAGCTTGAGATTGGGGTGTGAGCTATGAGATAGGTTTGTGAGCAAGGCGTTCAGGCATGGAGGGACTTGGCTACATGACACCCAACGAAGGAACGAGACTCGTGTCAGGCAAGAGAGCTGGATTCTCGCTCATCTACTTCAAGACCACTAGGCCAATGATCAGGAGACCTCTCAGGCCATCAAGGCGCCAAGCTCATCTAATCCGGCCCATACTCGTCCTCACCCTGATCCACTACCGACACGTTCGCCACTCCATCAGTAGCATCACGGACACCGATCGCCTCAGTAGACTTTCTCCTCGCAGGCCGCTTCTTCTTCTTGCCACCCATACTGAGCGGCGACTCCTTGATCCATCGCGCAATCGCTGCAGCCCGGTCTGTACTGATGGGATATTCCTTGCCATTCTCATCCTGCGCCCAGCGCTTCGGCGGCGGTGGGGCATCGCCGTTGCTGGAGCTGGCCTCGGAAGGAGACGTCGACTCGGCATCCTTGTCCTTGAGTGGCCCGGAAATGCCCTGTTCGTCCTCCATCGCTCGACGCTCCCGAGCACGAACAGCTTTCTGGAAAGACTCCTCGTCGACCACTCTATCGTCGCTCAGAGCATCGATGATGGACTCTTGCTTAATGCGCTCACGCTTCTGCTCCTGTGTCTCGTCCTCCTTCTGACGCTGCTGACGCTTTGCAAGGGCGCCAGATCCCGTTTCCTTCGCCCATCCCCCAGCAGCCTCTGGTAGTGGTGCTGGCGCGCAGAGTTTCTGCCAAGGAACGGATAGACCCAGCCAGTTGTTAGCACGCCGGAGGACCTCGATCCAGTCTGCACGTGCTGGACTGCGAGCTGCCTGGAAGATTGGGTAGCCGTCTGCAATACGGGCCAGACGTGCTGCGTTGTGGGCGTGTCGAAGGAGCTCGGTCGGACTCGTTTGTAGTAGTGCATGCGCGAGAAGTAGTGAGTGAAGCGCATCTGTCAAGAGAGGGTGATACGTGACAGCTTCTCGGCTGCCAAAGGCTTCGTGAATCGTCTTGTTGTTGCGCATCGCTTCCTCGGTCTCTGGTGTCGGGAACGGCGGTAGATCGGCGGGTGGCTTCTCAGCGAATAGAGCGCTTGAAGGATGGATCTTGGGCGAAGGGAACCGTGGCCAACCGTCTTCGCCACGCTCGAAAGGATCCGCTCTGGGCTTCTGGTACTTCTGGACCGCACCTGAAGAAGTACCCTTTTCGTCATCGCTACTGCCAGCAACCTCCTCTTCGTCTCCGTTGAGCTCGATCAATCTATTCTTCGGTAGTGGAGTCTCTCTCTTGTTGCCGTTAGCAAGATCATAGACTCGGCGCATAATCTCGTTGGTGATCTCGAAAGGTAGTCCGGGGGTGTAGTCGACGTGGGTCAGAAACGCCGCATAGTCCTTGAGAGCACGCTTTGCAAATCCCTTGACTTTTTTGCGAGCCTCGAGTCTTGCCGCCTGCGCCTTTGCATCCACACCATTGGTCTCACCCTTCTCTTGCGCCGCCTGATACTGCTTGAGGCCGTCTAGCGCCGGATGTACATTTTGGCATGCCATAGTAAGGTATACACCAGCGCGGTTGAACAGTAGCTGCATCTCCAGGCTCTTCGGCTGCTGCTCTTCCTTCAGATGTGGTACTGATCTCCAGTCTCTGTTGCCCTTCTGCCACGCTTCCTGCTCCTCTCGCATCTTGCTCGCCAGCTCGAGTTGTTGCTGATTCGGCTGATGTTGACGCTTCTGATCCTCGACAATCCGAAGTGCCCAGGTAAGATCGATCGCTGCGCCGTCCCATTGGTGTTTAAAGATCTGGACGAGAGCTCGAGTTCGAAGTGGTGCTGCTTGCTGCTCCGTGGGCAGGGAAGAGATGATCTCGTTCAGAGGGTCAAGAGGCGTGTGCTGTTCCATAGCTCGGCTAGGAATCTTTTCGTGGAAGAAATGAACGTATTTGGCGTCTGATATGCGGGTCAGTCTGGGCTTCTCTCCTTGCATATCCATTGTCGCATACCTGAACTGCTCGGCTCGCGCTTCAAGACATGCGAAGCCACATCTTCCACTGTAGACGTTGCCTGCATTGTCGCAACACTTGCTGCCACCTCGTCGAGCGTGAATGCCTTACTGAGCAGTTTCACCGCTTTCTGCCGAATCTTGAATATGCGCTCTTTGCTTAGCTGACTGCCAGGCCCACCTCCTGCACCGAAGTAGTCCATGCGCCCGTTCATGGCAGTGTTGCTGATGCCAGTGGATGCGCGGACTGAGTCCTGAGACGCTTCGTCAACAGCCTTACGGATCTTGACAACATCGTAGAAGACGGCCGGGTCAACCAGTCGCGGGGCAGGCATCGTGTAGTTCTGGTGTGCGAGGGAATCGAGAATCTCTGGTGGGAGTTGGAGCCATGGTCCGTGAAAGGAGGAGATATAGCGCCAGTGTCTGTTGAGATGTCAGGCACGGTTGGCGCAATTAGGTACACTGATATGAGCAGTAACAATATGAACAGGGTAACATACGTACTTGTTCCTGCAGATGATCAGACTCGAGCCTGGCGCGCCAGCGTCTGGTTGCGCCGACTCTTTCGCGCTCTTCTTCTTCGCCATCGCTGTCGTCGCTTGGCGATACTGTAGCGACTAGCGAGTACAATGTGCTCGAAGACCGTTTGTGTTGCTGTATACTGCACAACCAGAAGTTGCCGAGGAAGCGAAGCCTGCCACAATCAATCTTTATCGACAAATCCGAATCCCTGTCAATGTCAATGCTCAATGCCCCACGTGCGGCTCAAACCTTATTAGAAAGTCTTCACCTACATCATCGCTCTTAGTCTTTCATGTGATCAGCAACAGAGCATCAAGAGCATCGATTTGACCGACGGGGGGGCTCTCTAGATACTCACATTCGACCCAACACGCCACAAATACCCGCCATCATCTCACTATGTCCTCACTCAACCACCCGACAATGGGCGGTCCCAACCGCGAAGGTCCTTCCAGCTCAGAGACTGCCGTAGGTGGCGAGGGAGGAACCAACCTCGCTCCCAAGGATACTGCCACCACCGAGACTGCAGGACAGCAGCCAAGTACGGCCGGACTGTCGAGCAGTAAGCCAGGTTCTGCTGAAGCTGCGGCTAAGAAACTTTACGAGGAGAGAATGGAGGATGAATATGCCAAGCGCGAGGGTGGTGCTTAGATGACGGCTTTGGGAACATGTTAGTCAAGCCGGGGTGTTGGATGCTGATTGGGAGTTTTGAGGTGTAGCGATGTCTCTGCTTACTCGCCGACATCACGTCCTGGTCTATGTATCACATCCCCGGGCAAATTCGTCATGCAGGGAGTGCCAAGGACGAAGGTCGCTTTTCCAGTCCGCGAGAGAAGCTCTCCATTGAGTCAAATTCACGACATTCGAGTTGCTTAGAAGATCTGAGGCAGTGGTGACCTCAACAACGAATGGCATTTTTCAATCACACGTTACAATTACAGTTGCATGAAAGATGTGCCCACTCTCCAAGGTATCATCGTCCACAATCTGGTCCCTTCCCTCAGGTATCTCCGCCAATTTGGTGTCGCCTTCAAATCCTCAAACCCTATATCCAGGAACAAACAAAAGAAAATCTCTTCTTATCGTCCTTGCCAACGACCATCACGACCCTACCCCGTCCTGGCCGAGGCTCAAATCTCCATGAACCCGCCTTCCCAAGGACTCGCATCAAGTGCCGAACAAATAGCCTGCAAGATATGATACAAGACTCCCATCCCCGATATTTCCATCAAGTCTGTATCCTGAGCCGGTGACATCGCTCTTTCAGAAATCAATCAACCATCTCGAAATCGTGGTTGTACCTATCGCCAATACCACATCATCGAAGTCATGGCTCATTAATAAGCAGTAACGACATACCGCTTCACAGTCGGTTCCGTCAATGCTGCGGTCGGAGTCGGACTGCGGCGTGCTTGACTCGGTCTTGTGAAGAACGTGCGGGCGTCACTCGCTAGTGCAGCTCCCGCATTACAACTAACATTGGCGCCGCCAGGGGCCTCCGCGGCGCCTGCTTGGCGAGCCTTGAGGATGCCGATAGGTTTTGCAGCGCCCATTTCCTGGCGAGGATAAATTCCACCAGTCGCTTCCGCGGCTCTCAATGCTTGTCCACGATTGAGATCACCACTGCTCATCGCAATTCCAGAGTCTCGGCGGGGATAAGGTCCAGTACTCGGCTTTGCAGCTCCAGTGTCGCGCCGAGCATTGTCGTTAGCAAGCCATTCATCCCCAACATTCACCGCCGCACCCAAAGCGCCGGAGTCCTTAGCGTGCTCGGTGCCCCTGAGAATACGCTTGTGATGTACCTGATTCAACGGATGGTCCGGCGAGTTGTTCGGATTGGCTTGATAGTTAGATGAAGCTCCATAAGGCGAGTAGTTCTCAGAGTTGTAGTAGTCTGACCATGATCCTGCTGGCGGACTGCCGGAACCACCATGATCGAGGGCATCCGCGTGGAAGGTAACGTCAGTTGGTGAACCGACATCTGCTGCGCCACTTGAGACGTCGGAGCACTGTGACTCTGATCCGGATGGATGGCTTGTGCAGTCGCTTGATGAGTCATCTTGGACTGGGGAATGATGCTCTTCGAAACGGGTCTCCTCGCTGGCTGCATCGTTCAGACCATTGTCCGGCCCGCCATAGCCGCTTCCTTGGGCAGCTTGACCGCTGCCAGTCCCATGACCAGTCCCAGAGCCGAATCCGACACCAGTGCCAGGTATTCGGTTAGTGCTAGAGCCTTGACCATTTCAATCAGCAGCGCCTGGGCTTGAGCTGCCGGCACCGGTGTTCTGCGATCCAGCGCCAGTGCCAGCATGATTTCCACCGTCGTTACCCTCTTCTGCCCCAGGGTATCCGCTAATATCCGGCTCCGGCATGGGCATTGGCTTCGAAATGTCCTCTATCTGGACACCACCGCCCTTCTTGGGCACCTCACACTTTCCGTTCCTGTGTTTGCCCTTTTTGAATTTCTCGCAATATCTCTTCTTCATTTTCTCCGTCCATGTGTCTGGAGTACGCTTCTGGCCAGCATATCCAGACCTGCCGCCCCTGCGACCGCCCTGAGAATCGCCATATGGGATCCCGGCAGGCCCTGAGTCCGAACCGCTGCCGCCGACCTCAACTTTGCACAAAGGATGGTCTTCATACATCTTTCCGCTTCTGTCACATCCTAAGGCGTCGTTGTCAATACAGCGGTGGTGGCGGTTAGGATTGTCAGTTGAAACAGTGTCGTAATACCCCTCGTTGCGGTTCGGATTATTGCCTCCAAAACCTTGAGAGCCAGCGGCAGTGTTAGCATGAACGCCTTGACCAACAGGCTTAATACCAGGCTGTGAAGGTCCACTTGCACCTGGCGGGCCATAGCCCGGTTGATACGAGCCTTTGGAATTCTGCCAACCAGCTTCTTGCATAACTTGCCTTTCCGCTTCCTGGATTCTGTTCGGGATTCGTGGCGGCTGGAGTTGAGGTTGTTCTTTTTGGAGTTTCTTGTGGTGAATATGAACTTTGTCCTTGTCCTCGTCTCTGCCCTTGCCCTTACCATCTTCTCCCGAAGTACGCTTGACGCCAGCAAAATTGGGCACTTTGCCGTTGCCGTCAGCGTTCGACACTGAATGTACGGAACCATCGATCTCGGTCACTTCCTGGCGAGCAAGGTTGGCTGGTGACTCCGATGATCTTTTTCTAGTGTTCAAAGGATATTCCCTAGGAGGAGAAAGTCCACCAGGAGGTGTAATTCCCACTGTCGATTTCCTTGCCGCATGATGAGGTGCCTTACGACGTAAGCCGGCTGCTTTGATGAGCGCATCGATGGCATCTTCTTCCCATCCGCGGGAATGGGCGAAGTAAGTCAATTCCTTTACGTGGCTGTCCATCAATTGAGGGGCGCCTGGTTCGGATTCGTACTCATGGACCCAGTCAAAAACTGACTTCAACAACTTCGCTTGGCTCTCGCTTGAGTGGGCGCCAGCGGGCTTGCCACTTTTCGGGTCAGATGTCCGTTTATTGATCGCATCGTTGGATGGGCTGATCAAAGACTCCGTGAAGTCCTCAAGCGTGATTGGAGATCTCTTCCACTTCGACCTGGTTATTTGGCCTACGGACTCCGTTGGCTGTGGCATCCTCCTCATCATTGTGGCTGATTCATGACTGGGGTGCCAATGCTTCCACCCATTAGTCGGTCCTTTATTACCACTCGCAAGTGTCTTCGGCTTAGGAGCAGGCGCAGAACCGTAAAGCCCTGCTTTCCTCATAAGAGCGATTACAGTACTTTGCGGAATGTCAATACAGTATGCAAATTCTGCCAGCGCTTGAATTGAGCAGTCCATTGCGTTGCCCATGTCCTTGTTGTCTTTGAGGAGCGAGAGTCCTTCGCTCAGAAAATTCGTGGTCTCTTCTTGCCATTCAGAGTTGGATGTTGTGGCGAGGGACGACGGTCCTTCAGCTCGCTTGACCCTCGGACTGGTGTTGCGACTACTGCTTGCAGATGCCTCCGATTTAGGAGTAGGCGCGTTCATGTCGAGCTTTGCTTTCTTCATGAAGTCGGCCACCGTATATCGTGGAATGTCGAACCCGTATGCATAATTGGTCAGCATTTGAAAACAGTCACCCGCTTCTTCGTCCATGGGCCCACGACCCTTGATTTTGTGGAGGAAGGCGAAGTTCACCCTTAAGATCTCCATGATGTCCTCTCGCCACTGGGAGTTTAATGACTTGGCGCTGCAGGATGAATCTGAACTGCCGTGGCGTGTTGGCGTTGGGTTCCTCCTCATCATTGTGTTCAGCGGATGATCTGAGGTATCAAAGTCTTTGCACTGAGGCTCAGGCAGCTTTGATCCACGATCAGGGGCCTTGCGATCCAGGCCTGCCTATCTTATGAGAAGATTGAGCTCATTTTTGCGAACATTCTGCTGGCATGCCATTGAGCGAGTGCATTCACGATGGCGGACATGGTCTTTTCGACTTCTTTCAAGCTCTTCTCGTGCTTGCTGACAAGCTCGAAGCCGGCTTTGAGAAAGTTCTAGACGGCCTGGTCTTTGCCTCGCTTCACCATTGGATCTCGTTGCGACAGACTGTCATTGGTGATCGGATCTCCTCGGGCTTGGCCAACAGGACTTATGTCTCGAACCCCCGGCGGCGGCGCAGTATGCTTCAAGCCCGCATCATCGATCATGCGCTGGACCATGTGATGGCTACAACCGTGCTTGTAAGCATAGCGCACGACCATATTGTAATGTTTCGTGAATTTGGTGAGCTCGGCGCCGCATTTGGATCCCCAGCAGAGATCTGGTACACGGGTCTGCCAGTACAGAGTCTTGAAGCTTAACTTCAGGACCTGCTGGACAGCCGGATCGACTTCAGGTTCTGTGCCAGTCACTTCAGACGATCTCTTCTGCTTATTCAGAGGAGCAGATGCATTTCGATTCAGGCCTGAGGCATGGATCATGTCCTGCATGTTGTCTTGAGTATAGCCGTGCCTGTAGCCATACTGCGCGGTGTTACTGCCAAGCGTAGAGGACTCTTGCTCGAACTCCTCACGTGCGCCAGTGCAGATTTCCGGTCTCTGTTCCTGCAGGTACTGAAACTTGAAGCGAGTCTCGAGCAAATCCTTGATGACTGGATCGGCTGGAGGTGCGGCGGCTGTTTGCGGCAGGTCTGGTGCTCTTTTGCCAAGTGCAGTACGCTTCATGTCTCGGCCAAAGACACTGCGGAAACCCGTAATAGCGCTTTCCATGGCTACAGTAGTGGTAGAAGACATTTCGATTGTCGATGCAATCGGCGCAGTAGTCTGTCCAGGAGCCATCGAAATGGGTGACCCTGTCGGGACTGCAACGACTCCAAGACCTGAAATGCCACCGGTCAGAACTGCTCGTCTTCGAAGTGCTGCGCCTGTTGCGGACAAGCCGGAATACAAGCCTGCACTACCGCCAGTGACAGCTGCTGGCCGTTGAAGGATAGCTCCCGTTCTGCCACTTGCTGCCACCTTGAGCTCTGGGACGCCACCGGGTATAGGATATGGCGGTGCGTCTTCACCAGCCGCGTCAGTAAGAGTGGTATCTGGAGGTGGAGGAACATCTGCTCGAGTGGTCGCTGCGAGAGGATCCGCTGGGGTGACAGCGGAAGCCGTATCTGGAGGAGTTGCAGCTGGAGGCGTTGACATTGATGCCAGGTCGGCTGCTGGCATTCCAGGAGCAACACCAGCGGGCGGCAAGGGGTCAGGTGGGTTGAGTGGCGTGTTGGCTGGTGGTATAGAGGCACCTGGTAGAATCGCTGCTGGCGATGTCGAAGCTGATGCCAAGTCGGTCGCTGGGCCCGCGGGAGCAACACCAGGTGGCCAACTTGTCACCGCTGGAACGACCGGTGGGCTGGCCACAGCTGGAGGATTTGCTGCTGGCGGTGCCTGTGTGTTTGGTACGTACCGGACTGCATTGGGAGCACTGGCAGGCGCCATGGGGGCCGGTCGGTACAAGCCTGGCATGGCGGAAGCACCGGGCGCATCAGTCTCCGCAGGTAAAGTATCCTCTGCGTGTCGTCGTCGAAGTACCGCCCCTGCAGTACCGGTTGCAGCGGACGTGGCAGCCGGATCACCTCCAGCAATTGGATACCGCGCGACGGCGGGAGGAGTCGTTGGTCTAGGTGACCGTGTCAGATCCTGCGATATACTAGACATCTGGTCCGCGATCGATGCGGACTTTGAGGCGGACAATGACATAAGACAATCCTCTCGGAGGCCCGATGCGTATCCTGCGTTCGGAATGTGCGACCACCGCGATTAGTCACAGGGATCATCGCGCCGCTCCAGTGACCCAGATCCACCATTGAGACTGTTGCCATGAAGACCCTCACCGTCTTCGACACCAGTCCCACCTACCGTAAAAAGAAAGGTCGTGGCATCTCATCGTGGTCATGCTCGTGGTCGTGCTCCCGATCATCATCCTCATCATCGTCGTGTCCAGAGCTAATCGTCTGATTGACCTTGGTGGTGATCTCAGCAGTCTTCGTGACAATTTTCATCGCAGTCGCTCCTCCATCGACATGAATCATGATATCAGCCGGCTCAGAATCTCGTGCTCGAATCGTCGCCACGGCGGTCGGAGAGGACACAGATGTGGTGATTTTGCCGTTGATACCAAGCGCTCTCTTCAGATCCTCAACAGCTCTAAGTTCCATGCGCGCAGTCATGCTGCGGATTGCGAGCACAGCGCTTGAATAGCTGGACACGTCGGTAGTCGAAGTTCCATGACGGATGAGAGCACGTGGCGCTGGCACGTCAGTCGGAGCTGCATCTCCGATGTCGTCCTGCGGGAGTCAGTGGGGTGTTAGAACGCGTTTAGAGGGGAGGCTACTGAATTGGCCCAGCGCTTTGGCTTCGTCGATGATGTTGGCTTCGGGCTATTGCCTTTGGCAGAGGTCGACTTGGGAATTGGAGTCACAATCGCCTGTGGGCCGCCAGCGTTGGCGGTGGGAGCTGGCTGTCCACTCATGCTAGCTGTATTAGTCTTCGAGTTCATGACGTTCTTGTCGGCCACTGATGGGGTCTTTGCGCCAGCACCCAAGCCTGCTGGAGTGGCAGCCGAGTTCGAATCACCAGCACTCGTCGCAATCTTGCCATTTGCAGCATTGCGGTTTGTACATGCCATTACCTTTCTACGCACACTTCCCGCCGCTGCCGCCAGCCCTCCCTCACCAGCACCACCCGGCGCACCAGTCGGCGCAGTCTTCGTCCCCACACCCGGCTTGCCAGTATTGTGTAGCACGGACGCACTCGTCGACTTGGTCGCGGCACCTCCCGCCTTAACAACTGGCGTGGTATTCTTGGCAGCAACAGCAGGCTTAGCCACCGAAGCGGAGGTAGACTTTCGCGACGACGGTTTCGGAGCCGCGGTGACAGCGGTGGCGATGGCCAGGACCTGGGCTGAGATGGTTGTGCTCTTCATCTTGAATGGTGATGAGGGTTGATAGTTGGGTCGTTGATGTTGCAGTGTTGTGTGGTGAAGATCAAGGATGAAGCTTGAGGGCAAAGGATATGACCAACGTGGGAAGCTCAGATGATCTAATCACTTGTACCGCTTCTCTGTTGCTGGGAAACTGTGTCACACGTCAGTGGTCTTTTAGACAATGGCTCTGGCGGACTTACTCGTAGTATTGGTCGAATGGACGGAAATCAGTAGTACCGGTCTGCTGCTTGGTGGTGACTCCTTTCTGTCTCAATGGCTCGTACTTGTCGTTCTGTTCCTGCTCAGTGGCAGCACACTTGTAGCCTTGAACGCTGGTCCTGTAAGAGCCGAGCAATGTATCGATGACTTGACTCAGACTGAGCTGAAAGGGCATGCAGAGCTTTGAGCTGCGGGATGGTGTCACTGTGGACCAAGGAGATAGATGCTGTCAATGGGGTTGGCTGTTGTGTTGGTTGTCGCTGCTGGAGGTGGTCTACAGAAGGCTTCTCGAAGTGGTTGAGGATAGGAGATTAGGAGTGTCGCAGGAGGAAGGCTTTATGTATCCCTGCGTCGGAGCTCGGTGAGCTGGCAAGATCGTAGGAATGACACTGTCTATCATGTGTCATCAGACTTTGAGCTTGAGTTCTGAGCAACAACAGCGAGGTCGCATGCACTCCCGCACGAACTTGAGGTGGTGATTACATTGTTGTCAGGTCAGTAGGGCCATTCCAGCAGCGTCCCGGCCAGGAACGGCCTGTGTGACATGTGAGCAAGGGCACATTGAGCTGATGCTTAGCCATCTTCGAGTCCATGGTACGAAACTGCTACCATTCGTGATCTATGTCTATCATCCGCCACTACTCAAATCATGAAGTCAGCATCTTTCTCGATCTTCATCATGTACACACGCTACGCATTACAAAGCGTTAATTGGTCAGACTTGCCTTTAAGGGGGTCATCAACACCAGTTCAAGTGGCTGCCTGACCTCATCTCCCAGGTGGGAGTGGGCTAGATCAGCTTGCAACGTGGTGCCTCAGCAGTATCTGTAGCGGATTCAAGAACCTCGCCACATCATCATTGAAATGTCAGGGGATACTGAGGGACGGGTATTCTCACCTTTGACACATCTCATGACAATAGCGTTGTGCCCTTGCTCCTGCCTGTCTCCATCTTCGCGGTCCGGGCTCCGAATTGGATCTGGCGGACGTCAGTATCGTTGTTACTCAACGCAGCAGGTTCACCCACGGCACGCTTCTTCTCCTTCGCCACATGTTGCATGCCCAGCTTCCAAGCCAAACATCGGAGGACCTTTTTGCCCGGTTCGATGGAAGCACAAGACTCGCTGCCCGCTTCGTCACTCTCGGCTTGTACGCTCCGTCCAAAGTCACATTTCTCCGTTATTGGCGCAGTCAAAGCCCATCCAACGAGCTTCTCATCGAGGAAAGGAAAGCGGACTTCCCGACTCCAGTGACTGGTGACTCTGTCATCACGTCCAAGATTTCGTCTACCGAGTCTGCTTATGTCAAGATCCAATTCGTCCAGCAAGCCTTCGAAGCCATGTCGATTGAACGCAGTGGCATGCCTGGTGTAGCCCGCGAACAGCTCGTCAGCCCCAAGTCCAGAAAGCAATGCTCGCGCTGAGGTAGTGTACGCCTGGTACTCAGCTTGCTCACCCACAATAAGCTTGCCACTACCTCTAGCGGCGAAGTAGAGTGCAAATGAGATGCTCAAGTCCATCTCGGTATTGTGCGGATGCATCAAATCGATGATGTGCTGCCGATGCTCCTGTGTCTCTGCATACGGGATGTCGATGGCTACGAAGCGCCATTCTCGATCCGAACATATCTTCTGCAGCTCGGCATATGACGCTTGCCCAGTAATGCGATCTGGACACAGTTCGTAGGCAGCATCGCCTTTGCCCTTGTGCACTCGCGGATTCTGAAATGCCACATTCAGTAGGTCAATCGGTTCTGATGTGGGTAGCAAGTCATGACACATTCGAGCAAGAACTGTGCAGTCAAGACCGCCCGAGAACAGGATTGCGAGCTTCGATCTGTGCTGCGTGGTTGCGAGACATGGCGGCTCTGGAACATTCAGCACTCTTCGGATGAGTGACTCGCGCAGGAGCCTCTCTAGTCGTAAGACTGCGACTGATTGCTCATCAAGGGGTATAGTAGGAGAGGATGAGACGTCCCTGCAAAGTGAGAGCTGGGGGAGAACCTACCTAGCCATGAGCATATATACTCATGGCAGAGTTTGGGCACCTACAGAGCCAGTCTTGCGTTCGATATCTTTGTAAGTGTATGGCGCCCTCGTTACGAAGAAGTCGCCCCATCTGTGCAGATCCGCGGTGGTCTCGTCGCGACAGTGCGCTCGTCGAGAGAGATCGATGCAATAAACACCGTCAGCTTCGATCTCATTCCAGTGTGCGCGGGCTGGGCCATCGGTCACACTACTCAGCAGTATATCTCCATCTTCAGTGATGCGATAGAGTAGAGATCGCCTCCCCAAAAAATCCCGTCCAAGCCAGATCCTTGAAGCAGACTCATCCAGGAACACGAATGCATAAGGTCCCGCGATCTGTGACAATGCCTTCGACACGTTTTGCGCAGCTGTCAGCAATCTATCGCGGGCGTCCGTGGGCGACACATCCTGGGAGATGGCCTCTTTCAGAAGGTTGTAAACACTGGCGGTATCATTGCCGTCTGGTTGGTGGCCACATATCGTCCAGGCTTCAGCATTCCAGCAGAGGATTCGTGTTGCATCATGTCCTCGGTAAGGCTGTTGGGTGGTCACAGATCCACGTAGGGACAAGACGGTTGAGTGACATGTCACATATGTCGGTCCGTGACCAGGCTCGGCGCAGCATTGCAGGAGCAGTGTGTTCGAGGCATCAGGTCCTCGAGCTTCAAGCAGAGGCCGAAGCGACGCGGTTGGCTCGACGTGCTGGTGCCTGCTGATGGAGCAGAAGATGCCACACATGACCGATCGAGGGCGCTATCGTTCTCATCCGGTGAGGTGTGGTGTTGATGAGGTGCGGGTGTCTGTGTGAAGTGAAGATGACGCGTCGCCGCCAATGAAGAGAACGGGAGCGATGTTCCAAAGTAGAACTATCGGAGCTTGGGCCCTGCAACGACCATCATCAGCCACAGCTACTTTCACTTACATGCTTCTCCCGTGACCCGTTGGGATCTTGCCTGTAACAACACGGCTGATAGAGAGCTTTGCACTGTGAGGATACGCCCACGGAATGCCGAATGATAACAAACAAAGTCACGGCCCCGAATGCACAGAACTCCGCGATCGTCCATGTCCAGTACGAACGAGTCGCCAGAGCTACCACCGGCTACAGAACAGCATGAACCTTTGACGAACTCGAAGCCCGAAGTAGCGCGGACATCATCGGACAACTTCGGCGTGGTGGCAGGCGACGTGCGAGAAGATCAGAATGGGAAAGATGTGGCCAAGTCGGATTCAACCGGGAAGACGGTGACATCTCCGGTAAAGGACGACGAACGTGATGGCGGAGTCGCGGATCACAAGATGCGAACGGCTGCCTCAGACCCTGCCAACTCCGACGGCGAGCATGCGGCTATGGCGAGGGACATCGAGCGACGAGCGAGCGAACACCTGGCGAAACGAGCAGCAGAGATGACCTCAGAAGAGGAAACCAGCAGTATCCGTCGTAATGCGGTGGATACAGCTGTGAGGGAGAACGAGCCGCTTCCTGCGACACCACCACCGCCAGAACCACCGCGGAAAGACAAGGCGCCGGTCAAGCCAGAACCTGCCGAGGAGTATGACGAGAAGCGTACATCACCGCCGAACGAGGAGACCGCGAACGATGTGCCTGATGCGCCGCAGGGGACGAGCGAGACCACTGAGTTGGAGATACAGACAATAATGGACCAGTTTGAAGACGGCATGGGTGGACTAGGTGAGAATCACATCATGTCTCCGCGGTTGGAGAAGCAACAGCCAGTCCTGGTACTGCCTCCTCGGTCTAGCAGCCTTGAGCCAAACCCTCCTTTCACACGTGGTGCACAAAGTACTGGCCAAAGTGCAAGTGCTGCATCTCCGCTCAGTCCGCAAGGCACAGGGAACTCAATTTCCAACTCGAGTGTGCATCGGGTGAGGTCAAACGATCAGGAGTCGATCATCAGCGGAAAAGCTGGTTCTATATATCAACCTCCCCCGCCCTCGCCAGATCCTGAGCCTGCGCTACCTTTCGATTTCCATCGCTTCCTGGAGCAGCTTCGACACAAGTCCGCGGATTCAGTCGCAAAGTATCTGCGCTCTTTCCTAGGTGAATTCAACAAGAAGCAGTGGATGGTGCACGAGCAGGTCAAGATCATCTCCGACTTTCTGGAGTTCATCACAAAGAGGATGGGCTTGTGCGATGTCTGGCGAACAGTATCCGATGCAGAATTCGACAATGCCAGAGAAGGCATGGAGAAGCTGGTCATGAACAGGCTCTACTCGCAGACGTTCTCACCAGCGATACCGTCAGCTCTTGGGAGTCCACGAAAAGGTGCTCGAAATGGACGCTCTGCAGCAGACCAAGCCAACCCACACGGGCCAGGTCGAAGAGGTCAGCATCAGGAAGATGTCGAGCGAGACGAGGTCATCGCACAAAAGATCAAGATCTACGGATGGGTGTCAGAAGAGCACCTGGATATCAAGCCAATTGGCGATAAAGGCAGGAAGTTTCTTGGTCTGGCACAGAAAGAGCTACTCAAAATCAACACCTACCGAGCACCCAGAGACAAGGTCATCTGCGTGCTGAACGCGTGCAAAGTCATCTTCGGCTTTCTAAGAAATTCGAGAGAAGACCAGTCAGCAGATGCATTTGTGCCACTTCTGATCTACACTGTCTTGCGAGCGCGACCCGAACATCTGGTCAGCAACGTACAGTACATCTGGCGCTTCAGGAATCAGGAGAAGCTCGGCGGCGAAGCAGGCTACTATATGTCCTCATTAATGGGCGTCGTACAATTCATTGAGAACCTCGACCGAGCCACGCTTACAATCACTGATGAAGAATTCGAGCTACAAGTCGAGCAAGCCGTCAGCGCCATCGCCGAGAAAGACCGGGCAGAAGAATACGAAGCGCAAACACACCCAGCGACATCTACAGGTCCTATGCAACATCTCCACGAGAAGAGCGCTCTCAGCCGCGCAGAAGTCATAATCCGAAACAGTATGGACGCCGAACGATCCAGCCCACGACAACGGCCCAGCCAAAGACTCGCCGAACGGCAAGCGCAGCCCTCAAGCCCCGACGGAGAAGATGCAGTAACAGGGCTCCTGCGGACGATCCAAAAACCCCTTAGCAGCATTGGGCGTATGTTCTCCGACGACGTTCCGAGTGAGAAGCCCAATAGCAGCAGACCTCCCGGCACGCCGCTCACTGCCTCAACACCTCGAGGCCTAAGTCCGGCGCCGACATTGCATCGCAGGCAGAGTGGTGACAAGAGTGCTGGTCAGCGCTCTTCTACTGAACGAGACCTGAGTCGACAGAGGTTGAACGAACGGTCTGCGGAAGATCATGCGACGAGGCAGGCGAACGCTGAGGTTGCGCAGGCGCAGAGGGTGAGGGCGCAGGAGCATAGGGTTGTGGTTGAGTGAGTTCCCCATGATCATGATGTTAATAACGACGTGAGACACTGACTGTGAATAGAACACTCCAAAGCATGTTCCCCAACCTCGACAAAGAAGTCATCGAAGACGTCGTCCGCGCGCAGGAAGGCAATGTAGGCCGCGCTGTCGATGCTTGCCTAGCTCTCAGCGGATGAGAGACCTAAAGTCGTGCACGACGCTCTTGAATGAGCCCTGTCCTGCCATTCCAGCTTCCCATCCCAGCTTCATACCCGCACCATATATGTAGACCCAATGAGATACGGCCACCATTAGATACTTGCATGACGTACCGTGGCCGGGAGTCCGTTGACGAACGTTTCTGACCGGTCTAAAGAGGCTGCCTTTCAAACACACATCTAGGCTCAACTGCTTCTTGGTCTCAGTCATCAGCACATGGCTCACAGTGGAGCCGCACAGTAGTGCCGCGATATGGAAGCCGGTCAAGCTCCGAAACTTTCTCGCAAGTCGGATCAGGTAGGAGTGCACGTGAAGAGGGCTCGAGAGCTCTCGTCAGACCCCGCAGTAGTGACACGCCATGCGCCTGTCCGTCCCCCAGCAGGCGTTTGCTGAGCCCATGCTGAACAACGGTCGTACGCTCGTTTAAGTGATAGTAGTAGTTGGATTGGATGTGCTGGTTACTGCTGTATCGTCTTCTACAATACCGATGCCCACAGATGGTGATGTAGATGTGCCTGCTGGGGCGTGCGGGTCTTACAGCTCACTCCGTTGTTCCTGGCCAGGCCAGCTCCAGCTACCTTGTACAGAAGTTACAAGCTTCATGAACCACAGGGCTTCGTGATTAGCTGTATCCCCGCAAAGATACACTGGTACAGCGCAGCGGCCAGACGGCAGGTGGTTGGTCAAGACCAACGTGAGCTCTTCAAGAGCAACAGGACGTCTCCTCTCATGATACTCCGCGAAACCTGACTGTCTTGCTTACCGCGGGACTTCCACCGAGATTGGTACAGCTATAGCTGCCTTGCTTGCTTCCAACCCAAAACCTCAGAAACGTGACCCATTGTTTGTTTGCCTTTGTGTTAGTATCAGGAGGGCTTGTTTATCGGAGACCGCGTGGACGCGAGCGAGACGCGGGGCGAGTCGGGCAGTTCTGCTGTCTTCTTATGTAAGTACGATGATACCCGCGGGTATGACCGGATGTGCCTGGACTGTTCATCTCGCCAACGTGCTCACTGCGATCCGGATGCTGGTTGCGGAGATATGTGTAGCGACTTCGCTGCTAGGAGCGGTGCTGAACGCCGGGTTGGTTGGTATCTGAACAATCACTGACATTCAACAGTCGTAGAGCAGACACCGAGCTTTGTGCGATCGACCAAACGACGATCTTGGAATCTGGAGATCAGCAATAGAAGCGAAGTGTACCCACGAAACAAACAGTACTGAAACAGTCAATCGATCATGGCTTCAGCAGTAGAAGCAGCCAAGCGCAAGGCCAATGAGGCTCTCAATGCTGCGAAAGTAGCTGCCGAGGACGCACCAGCAGCAATGCAGAAGGCATCCGAGAATCCTCAGAAGGCGACACAAGACTTCTTACATCTACCATTTATGCGTACTGCGCTGCCGTTCATCAACGGAGGTGCCGCAGGTATGGTGGCCACGTCCGTCATCCAGCCAATCGATATGATCAAGGTCCGATTACAACTCGCCGGCGAAGGTGTGAAAACCGGGCCCAAGCCAACACCGCTGACTGTGACACGAGAGATCATTGCTGCTGGCAGGGTCATGGATCTGTACACTGGTCTTTCTGCGGGACTGTTGAGGCAAGCCGTGTACACCACCGCACGACTCGGTTTCTTTGACACTTTCATGAAGAGTCTGAGTGCAAGAGCCGAGTCAAAAGGCGAGAAGATCGGGTTCAAAGAGCGAGCAGCCGCCGGTCTGTCCGCTGGTGGTATCGCGGCTTTCGTTGGCAATCCCGCAGACTTGGCCCTGATCCGAATGCAAAGTGATGGTCTGAAGCCCAAGGCAGAGCGTGCCAACTACCGTGGTGTTGGAGATGCCCTCATGAGGATTGCGAAGAACGAAGGCGTAGCCCGTCTGTGGGCAGGTGCCACTCCAACCGTGATTCGTGCCATGGCATTGAACTTTGGCCAGCTTGCATTCTTCTCGGAAGCCAAGTCACAACTCAAGGACACTTCGCTCGGTCCAAGAGCGCAGACGTTGACTGCGTCTGCGATTGCTGGGTTTTTCGCCTCGTTCTTCAGTCTGCCATTCGACTTCATCAAGACTCGTCTCCAAAAGCAGAGCCGGAAGCCGGATGGTACGATGCCGTATAAGAACTTCCTGGATTGCGCACAGAAGGTCATCCGGGAAGAAGGGCCACTGCGATTCTATCGTGGATTCACGACATACTATACCCGTATCGCTCCGCATGCGTAAGTTGAATATCCAAAGATATCAAAATCAACGCTGACTCCGTCGCAGGATGGTGACCTTGATCGTCGCTGATTACCTGAACTTCATCACGAAGTAAGAGAGGGAGAAGATAGGCGGGCGTTTCTAGATGGGTCCCAGAAGGCCATAGGTAGCATGTTGACATGCCGCAACAGCATGGACGTAGCATATGGCATGAAGGGCGTCGAAGGGTCTCCGGTTGATCAGTGTAAATAGCGACAATATGCCAGTGCTTCAATGTCGATGAATGTTTTCTGGAGGATGCAACAATTTTCTCGTGCCCTTGAAGCTGTTCTCGGCCCGTCGAACCGAGCCAAATTGGCAGTCGCGTCTACCTTCGACGCGTTCGGTGAACCACAATACGTGTATTCTTCGACAACGACATCATGGCTTCTCGCGCACGACAGCCCATCGCAAGGCCGACGCCAACACCTTCGAGATCTGGCAGACAGTCAACAGTGCAGCCCTCACCTCGAGGCGGCGGTAATGCAAGCAATAGAGAACCACCGCCATATGAAGCACCTCAATTCCCGATCAATCCGCAGGGACAACGTGCTCTGGCCGCCTTATTACGCAGTCATGACTTATCAAAGCTTGATCAGCGGCTTAAAGATGCCCAAACTATGCTCACTGAGAGTGCCATGGAGATCAATGACCGGCTGAAAGAGAAAGATGACCGACTCAAGAAGATTCGCGACAAACACGAGCCAGGTGACGAGGAGAACGATGCATTCTTTGCGCAGCAAGAGCAGAGCTTGTCGACATTACGCGAAAAGACGCAGAACATGACGACGAGAATGGAACAGCAGATGCGGAAGACTGTGGATTGCAGGGAGACATTACAATTCATGAAGGAGTCCGTGGAAGCCGCTCTCACTGATGCCCGCAATCATGCCAGTACTCAAGCCAGCACACAGCCAGCACGGACTCAGCGAAGACGGAGAACTGAAGGTCAGGACGAGGAGGAGGGAGAAGGCAGCGACGAAGATGGGGAGATACCGGACTTCCAGCCTACAGATCCCGGCGCTGCTGCTGCGACACAAGCCGGTCGTCCTCCAGTCGAAGTCTTCCGCGAGCAAGCCGACGATCGAAAAATACGCTGGCAGATTAAGCCCATGTCTGAGCGCTACGCCAGTAATGAAGACTATGTTCGATTCAGACGAGTCGTCCATGACGCCCAGTACCCTGAAGACACCGTCGAAATGGCACCCCCCGAGGAATGGTTCAACGAAGACGGCACAGTCCCACCACCCGGTACAACAGCTCGACCACGTGCAGGTGCTGACGAAGACGATTCCGACGAAGAGATCGCAATCAGCAGGGCGAACATCAGCACGAAGTGCCCTCTGACCCTGAAGGAGTTGGTAGAGCCCTACTCGTCGAAGAAATGTCCCCACACATTCGAGAAAGCATCTATCATGGAGTTCCTCGCTGGTCAACGCGGGCACTGCCAATGCCCCGTTCCCGGATGCCAGCAAATGCTCGGCTACCTTGATCTCCACACCGACGCACTTATTGTCCGTAAGATCAAGCGTATTCAGAGAGCGGCTCAAGCGCTGCAGGAGGAGGGATCGGATGATGAAGAGGATGACCATGGGGTCGGTAACGGGACCCAGAGGAATGCGCATGTCATCCCTTCTGATATCGATGGGATGGAGGAGGATGAGGAGCCCCTCGTCAACGTAAAGACGCAGCCCAAACCTGAGCCGAGACCTACAGGTGCAAGTGGAATGCCGGGGAGTTCGCAGGGGCCAAGGAATACGCAGGTCGTGGATCTTGGTGATAGCGACAGAGAGGAGGATCAGACTATGGAGGATTGAGCGAAGAGAGCAGCGGATGACTTTGCACTATACCCAGCCGTTACGACATAGCTACACCCACAAAGCGTAAAAGTATAGCTGTAAATACCGCTTTCGGGAAAATCCGAACAGTTTTCCTGTGGTTCTGTATTATCACCTCTTCCAATCATTCCTCCACAATTTACTCCCCAACCCTCCGCCAGCGCTCTTCTCCCCCTTCACAGCCTCCTGATCCTGAATCTCGATCACCATGCCCCTCTTAGCCCCCCTCTGCTCCTCCCGACTCGTCATCTGCACCCCAGTCCTCCGTCTCCTCCTCTCCTCGGCCGCATCCCTCGCATCCTGTCTCGGCCCACCTCTACCAGTGAGTCTCTTACTCGCACGCTTAAGAGTCTGCTTCATGGTCCATTGGCGACGTTTGGCAATGACCCACAGCGTAGTGGTTGCGACTGGGAGTAATGTGAGTAGGGAAGATGGGTAGATTGAGAGGGGAGAGTTACCACCGAAGGCGACGACGGCGACTACCACGATGATTATAGCAACGAGACCACCAGTGGAGAGGTTGAAGCTACTGCCAGAGCCGGAGGCGCCGGCGTCGGTGTTGACGCCTTGGGAGGAAGAGGAGCCGTAGATTCCGGAGGAGGGTTGGTCGGTTTGGCTGGAGTCGTTAGAGGTTGCGGTGCTAGAAGCAGTTGAGGCGGTTGATGTGGAGGCTGCGGTCTGCGACGCGGTTCCCTGTCGAGCTATGAGGCCGTTTGCGTCGACTTGATCGATTGCCAGGGCAGATGTCAAAGTGCTGATAGCACAGAGGCAGAGGTAGAGTGAGAGCTTCATCTTGGCAATGTGGCTCTTGCAGTCACGCGGCGAAGTCTCACCAGCTTGATCTCACGATACAGTAGGATCGCAAAAGCACGAAACGAGGAAGATGAGAATCGCGTACAGAAGAAGACCACTATACTCCCCTCGACGTGACCAGAGCACCGCTATTCTGGTAGCGCCCTACACGAAGATCTGCTCGATAGAGATGTGACCGTGCAAGAGTGCAACCAATCCGCAGTGATGGTCGGGATGTTGTCTACGGCGGGTACCAATGAGAAAGGAGCTCATGCAGATGCAGTGGAAGAGTGAAGTCAAATGGCGTGTGCTTAGATAAGTTGGGCGCGTAGTTCCAGGGCGATGAGCGGTATGATTGGTTGGCCATGTGCAGGGATGTGAGTTGTGACTGCCGACCGCAGCTGTGCGTTCGTCGTGCTTGAACATGCCTTCCATCTCGTATCGTGTATGAGTGCACGAATTCTGCGGCATGAGGCAATCGTAGCACATATGAACAAGACTGAAGCACTGTCGAAGAGTATAGTTTGCTGATGTCAAATGGGTGCCGATGGAAGTGCCTGCGCGTTCTGCATTAGGCGACAAGAAGATCGAAGAGATTGATGGCCTCGGATGAACAAGAGATTGCGTCAACTGCCGAATGATCAGGACATATACGATGGGGTCGATCAGGGAAATACCATAGAACGCCCTCTTCGTGGGCCACTTTCGCCGATGGCAATGTTAAGAAGGCTCGCCGGTGCCACGCATGATCTCGAGAGCCAGCGTTGCTTTCGCGGGCAGGGACAACAGGTGAGTCGCGCCGGTGGTAGCATATGGCGGACGGCTTCGTTGGTAGAGACACGCCGGTGTAACAGACCCGAGACGCTGAGGCGACGGATTCAGGCTGGCGGTGCAAAGAGTCGGGGTATAGTATCGTGTGCTGGACGTTGGTGAAGCAATGCGACGAGAGCACATTGATGTTGCATTGCATAAGGTAGGTGATGCGCATTCTTGCCGCAACAGAAAAGCACGTCTGCCTAGCTTAGCGAGACGACGTGTTTGACCCTCTTCCGCAAGAACCTCTCCTCCAACACAACCTTCACACCCACCTTCACCTTTCGTTTCGTCGCTCCCAATTGCTATACACATCTGTGCCATCTAATCATTCTCATCGAGAACTAGTCCTCTGCAGGCTCGCACCTTCCCGATGACGATGGTGACGACTGTGGAGGACTTCGACAGCAAGCTCGACGATGCTCACTCCTACAATCAACATCACAACGGAGTCCAAGAGGACAATGATGCTCCGGAGCATGTACTCCCATCCGAAGCCGATGACGACAAGCTGCCAGTGATGCCGGGTGCAGATCAACCAGACGATGACTACGATCATGGCATGTTCCAAGGCCTACCCGATGCTGGAGCCTATGCCCAAGACATGGGCGATCTGCAAGATCAGCCGCAGTACGATGACGAAGCCTATGAAATGCAGGAGCCAGACCCACAAGGTCCGCAATATCAGTATCAAGATCAAGACGCGAATTACCAACACCAGCCGACTCACTACTACTACGACGAGCAACTTGGAGAGCCTCTAGTGAATCGCGATGTTCCGCAGCCTTTTGTAGCAACGGATCTCCGAAGAGCTCAAGCAGTCGCTAATTTCGAGCGTGTCGCTGCAGAAGATCATGGTAACAAAGGAAGCTCCAACCCATGCAGCATCGTTACTGATTACTTTCCAGGCTTCAACGGCACAGGAAGCTATGCTCCTGGTAGATCAAATCCTCCTTACCATCAAAATTGGGGCTATACTCCGCCGCAGCAGCGCAAGCAGCCCAAGTCTACGAAGAAGAGTTCGCGGAAGAAGAAAAAGCCACCGCGTTCACACCCACAAGACATAGCTAGTCACAATAACATTTATCCTGGAAACGAGGCCAGCTACCCAACCCCGGCTACCCCAGCAAACGAGCACCAAGCTGCCCGTTCAGCTCGACTCCTACCACATCAAGATCAGCAAGGTATTCACGATCAGCGGCAGCAAGCTTTGGAGGCCGAGCATTCGCGCGCGGGTGAAGAACAAAGCCGGCCAAAGACACCCGAGCAAAGACTTCACCGCGGAGTGCATTTCGCGACTGTCCAAAATGCATGTCAACCTTTGTCAGCAGAACTGAACGACAGATCGGTACAACGAACCAATGCGTTGCCAGTATCGCCACCATGGACGCGCGCAGCGGTACATGACTACCCTGCACAACGCCCAGTCGATCAACCACCAGCGTCAAGGCATAGCGCCGCCTCAAACAACACTATTCGACAACGGTTTGAGTCTCGAAGCGCCTCTAAGCAGCCAGTCGCTCTGCGACATGGACTACGATCCAACACACTTGCCAACAATGAGGGCACAACTCCCTCATCCGATGCCGTTGACCTGCAGAACATGTCGAGAGACCTAGCGAAGGCGAGCAGAGATCAGATGAAGAAGGAAGCACAAGCTCGAGCAGAGAATGAGGCGTTGCAGAAACAACTCGGCCAGATAGCACATGCAAAGGAGATCGCCGAGAATCAATGCTACAACCTCCAGCGAGAGAAGCAGAGTATGGAAGCAGAGGTCCAGAAGTATCAAGGCCGCCTTGCGGACTACCGGAACCTCAAGAAATATGTTCATACCTTCGGCAATGACTACGATCATCTGACACGGCAAGCCACAGCCGATATCGTGAAGAGAGATCAACTGTACACCGAATGCAGTCAACGTCAAGACCTACAGGATGCTCTCCTGCAAGAGCTGCAGGATGGCGCAGAGAAGGCCATTCAGCTCAGGACGAAAGCGATAGATGCCTGCCGCGAGGTTCGGTCTCAGTTGTCCAGCACAAGTGTGCAATGCTCGCACTTGCAGCAAGAATTGCAGACGAAGGACAAACTTCTGGCCGACGAGAAGATTCTTCGCCTTCAGTTCCAAGCTCAATTGACGGCTGTGGATCACGACAATGAAGCGGTGATTCGTCAGCTAAAGAGCAATAGCGAGGCTGTGCTGGACAAACTGTGCGAGATGCTTGGCACGCTGGAAGAGTCGAATAGCAAGCGCGAGGCTTTCGGCTCTGTGGAGAAGATCACTGCCGCAGTACAAAATTTAGGCTCCCGACCAACAGCCACCGTGGAGGATGTTGTCGCTGTGAAAACCCTCGTGGAGAGCCTTGCAGAAAGCATTGCGCAGTCATCGGACAACGACGGTGAAGTGCTCGACCCGACTCCTGCGCTCAAGATATGCATCGAGGAGAGTTTCAGTGATCTCAAGGCGGAATTGAGCAGCCGAGAGAAGCTTGCCGCTGAAGCGTCGGCATGCCGCGAGACCATTGCTGGGTTAACAGAAAAGTTGAAGACGTCCGATGAACGTGCCTTGGAATGCAAGACGCTGATATCGGAGAGTCAAGCGAGGGAGAGCGAGACAAGCGAAGCGAACACAACTCTGAAGTCAAAAATCGTTGAGCTCGAGAAAGCACAAATCGCCGATGCAGCATCCATGCCGAATATACATGAACTCGAATCGAACCTGACTGCGAAAGCCTCCGCCTTGGATGCGCTGCGGGCTGAGCTTGACGCGAAGAAGCAAGACCTGGCGTCTCTGCAAGCCATCAATGCAAGGCTTCAAGAAGAGATGAAGGGTCTCCAGAAGCAGCTCGCGGAAGTCTCAGCCGCATCGACAGACTTTGCATCTGAGCGAGCGGAATGGGAGAAGAGGGTTGCAGACGCGAGGGAAGAGACTCGCGTCGATATGGCAAAGAATATCAAAGAGCACTACGAGCAGCAGATATCAGACCTGAAGAACCAGAACAAAAGGCTCTCCAGACAGAGTGACAAGCACAGAGACACGGAGAAGACACTTCGTGACCTCAGATCCGAGCTCGAGAACGCGCAGAGAGAGTCTTCTACGACGAAAGGTGAGCTGCGGGACAAGCTCACGGCCGCCAATGAGCTTGCACGATCTCATGCAAGAAAAGCTGAGACGCTCCAAAATACCGTGAATACTCTGCAGAACTCGGTCAGCTCCAGTGCGGGCGAAGCCAAGAAGACTCAGGGAGTCAAGACTCAGCTACAGAAGGAGCAGTCTGAAGTTGCGAGACTTAGCGGCCAGGTGAAGACGCTGGAGCAGCATATTGAAGAAGAGAAAGCCAACGCAAGCAAGGCAACTTCGGAGACTGAGTCAGCTCGGCGTGAAGTTGAGACAGTCGCAGCGAAAGCCCAAGGTGCGCATGAGCAACTCAAGGAAGCTCGAAAACAGATCACTGAGCACGAAAATGGCACCGAGCGGTTCAGAGTGTCGTCTGATAAGACTCTCGAAACAGAACAACAAGCTGCTCTGAAGAAGGAAGCGGCGCTTCAAGATCAGCTTCAAGAGGTGCAGGCTGAGCTTCAGGAGCGGCAGCAGAAGGACATGGCTTTTCATGACCAGGTTGAAGAGAGCTGGAAGAAAGAACAAGTCAATCAAAAAGCGACTCTCGCTTCCGCGAACGACAAGGTCCTGCAGGCAGAGGCGGAACGCGACGAGGCTCGAGCTACAGCTGCAGCTTTGCGACAGCAGCTCGAAAAACTGTCCACCGTCCCAGTGGAGCAGGAGCACTCACAGGCGCACACTCAGACGCCAGCTGCCTCGAAGGCTCAAGAGACTATCGCGGACGATGGACCTCTTGAACAGGGCGCCTCCGGGAGTCAGGCACCCAAGCAGAGCAAAGGCATCACTCCTGATTTCGTGTCCAACTTCACGCAACCGACAAAGCCACGCAAGAGAGTTTATCGTAACAGTCAGTCAATCAAGGAGATCACCGCGATACCTGCACCAGAGAATCCACGACCATCCAGTGCCAGGCGCAGTACCGGAGAGGATGAGGATGCGACACGCCGACCGGTTGTTGAGGAGTCTCAACAGGGCCTGACGGATCCTTCTGGCATGTCGACGATAGATTCTTCACCTTCCGAACGTTTCAATCCGTTCGAGTTGGACAGATCAGCTCCGACGTCGAAGCCGCCCGTCTTGTCAAGCCCGCAGTATCGAGATGTCGTCCCTGAGACGCAGTTCGACGACGCGATTCCTTCGTTTGCTGCTTTCCACGCCGGCCGCTCTTCTACACAGCGCAAAGTACCACTGAACGACAGTGTTGCTAGCCTGTTCCAGACTGCGCCCGAGTTTCAGATCTACGAGGATGCCAATGAGCCTGTCTACCCAAGCACACAAGAAGCTTCACGGTATCTGCAAGATAGCCTACCCTCTGCCAAGGATCCGTACCTGTTCGAGAAGCCCATGCCACCTCCGAACAGCTCTTCGAAGCTCGTTCGCCACCGGAGTGACGTGTCACAAACGTCGCGTGGGTCCCAAGGTCTCGCACCAAGTTCGAAGAAGGCCGGTCGTCGAGACTCATCCCAACTCAAGACCCCAGAACCGACCAGCTTCCACGGAGGTGCAGGCACAACGATCTTGAGCAGCTCCCCAGGTTTCGTGACTACCAACAAGCCAGCTCGTACCACCAACACATACCATGCTACTCCGGGCAATAAGCGTCGCACGTCCCGCCGTCAGTCCGATGTGGTCAACGAAGCTGCCGCCGACACAGGCGCGCCCTCAAAGCGCAAGAGAGAGACTTCGATCGTCACAGGTTATGAAGAGGAGCGCAAAAAGCGTGTCAAACCTAGCAATGCGGCGCCGACTCCAGCCCGCGCTGGCCTTCGTTCTATGTCGCAGCCGGCGGGCGCTGAGAACTCGCATGCTTCGCTGATGTCTGAGCTCAGCATTCCACGTGGCTCGTCTCGCGCAGGTTCGCAGGCTTCTCGCATGCAGACAGTGGCTGGCCAGCCGACTCGTGGTACCCGCGGCACGAAGAAGCAGACACAGCGTAAGTCCGAAGTCTCTGTCGCTCATTGCAATCCGCTAACTGATGTCAGATCAACAGATGAACGCACGCTTCGCGCAGGAGCTGAACATGGGCCGACGCTGAACGACAAGCTGGAAGGGTCGTTGACCACATTTTCGCTGCTTGATTGGCTCAGTATATTTCTGAATGTCGCTGAGCAGAGAGATGTCTTTGTATGCCTTGGCCTGGCCTCCGTGCCTTTGCTCGACATCGATGATGCTCGAACGACGCTGTCAGCCGTCGCTTGCATGTATATAACAGTAATGGCATCTTCATCTCTTGGGCGGACATGCGTCTCTTTCTCCTTGCGTCTGCCGTTCTGCCCTGACCTCCTGTCGTCTCTTCCGCGAAGCCGGGCGCGCTTTTCCATCGCTCCCTACCATATCAAGTGTCTCTGCGGCGATGCGATCGATGGGTTCGGCCATGAGGTGTGGCATCACTTCATCCATGATCTTCCTCTTTCTTCTCCCATCTCACTTTCCGCCCCTCTTCGCTTCAAGGAACAGGACCTTCTTCTTCACTGTAATTGATCCTTCATCAGCATCTTCACCGCCCTACTATCTTCCAGTTATATGCGCGTCGCAACTTACCAACGGGATCATACTTCAGCATACTCAACGGTCTATGCGTTCGTGGTCGCGAGAAAGTTTTATAGTAACCTGTCATGGCCATTGAGATCAGGCGTACGGCGATTGTGCGGGATTTCGCTATGCATCTTGTCAACTCCTGTACATCTTCTCCTCGTGGCGATCCTACACACCCTTCTTCGCCATTGTCGATGTCGTCGCAATGCAATGCACAATCGTGAATAGAGGTCGGCTAGAGTTCCGTCGAGGTTCGCGGCCGATGGGAGATGCCGACCTCCGCATAGGCCGCCCTGGCAGCCCAATCCTTGTCCACCGATTTCAGCCGAGGTTTGATGGATTCACTTGCCGAACATGTGAGCTCGCAGTCGGGGTCTGATCACAGGGAAGCGGCGGAGCAGCTGACAACAAGACTTCCTCGAGTCTTGCTGCATCTCACCTTGGACGTCGCGATTGTTTGACCTCCGGTTGCTGAGCTTCTTATCACCTTGACTAGGTGTCCTGGCCTTGTCCATTGATCTTACTACCCCTCTTTTCTATCAAAACCACCGAGAAACGTGCATTTCGCAGAGAACGTCGCAACACCGCAACCATGGTCGCAGATGCACTGATCTACCACCCAGAAGTGGCTCACTTCAACCGCTTCGTCGCAACGACAGGTGACAACAATCCCCCTATACCATACCCACACCCCACTCCATACTGACCACAAACCACCACAGTCGGCCGCGACAAACTCCTCCGCACAATCCAATATTTCTCCCGCTTCCTCGCCTGGTACCTGTACCGCACCAACCACCCGGCCTCCACCGTCGCCATCCCCGAAACAATTAAAAAGCAATTCTCCTCCGTCCGCAAAGCCATTAGAATTGGCAAATTCGTCGAGCACCTCAAAGCCGCGGCCATCGCATCCGACTCGAAGTCGCTCGACCCGGTGTTGAAGTATCTCGCCGTGGGCCGTCAATTGGGCTATGCGGTGTATCTTGGATTGGATACGTTGTGTTATATTGATCAGAGTGGCATATACAAGTTGAAGCAGGGTGCGAGGCTGCAGAGGGAGGCGTATAGGGCGTGGTTTGTGGGATTGGTGTGTAATATTGCGGCTGGAGGGTATACCCTTTACAACATGAGGGAGGTTGCGAAAAGGCAGGAGGCGACTGCGGATGCGGAGAAGGTTGTGGAGCAGAAGAGGTTGGAGAAGTATGTCAAGTTCTGTGACCTGGAGGGTGTGAGGGATGCTAATGCTGTGAACAGGGAGCGAGGCGCTGCGCAACTCCAGCTTCTTTCGGATGTCTGCGATATCACGATTCCGGCTAATGCTATCTACGGACGCTTTGACGATGGTATCGTTGGTATTGCCGGTACCGTGAGCAGTTTGATCGGTCTTCAAGCTGCATGGGCGAAGACTGGATAGATGGGATGATCTGATCATTCTGTCGCCGCCAGATTGGAGATTGCGACTACCTAAGCACCAACATTATATCGACCTGAGAGAATGCAAGGAGACAGAGAGCCTGAGGAGTGGAGCGGATCGTGCTCGCGTGGGGAGGTGGAGCTCGGCTCTCGAGAGCGATTGCGGACGCGGAATTTGGCCTATCTACAAGGTGTATGGAAGAAATCGACAAAGTATTATTGAACACCCCTTCACTCTCCTTCTTGCCTTTCTGTGTAATACGTCAGTTTTGGCAAAATGCAGGTCAACGAACTCCGCGCCGCAGAAGCCACGCCTTCAGAACATGCTGAAGCAAGCTCTTATCGCGCTGCCGGGTTCAGTAATAGGATCGGATGGGTATGTATTTGTACTCACTCAATTTGTAGACTAGTGAACCAAGGCATTGCATGCAGACAACTAACAATATCTAGGGAACACGACCAGCGCTCCTCCTCATCGACGTCTGCAAAGCTTACTTCACCCCCGGCAGTCCATTAGACGTGACTTCCAACCCTGCAGCAGCCAAATCAGTCGAAGTGATGAAGAGGTTACTTGCTACGGCTAGGGACGCGAAAGTCTGTGTTCTTCCCATATTATCGTCGCGAAGATGACGCTGACGCCGTAGGGCAGTTACCCATCATATGGACACAAGTCCAATACACCCGCCCCGACATGTCCGACGCCGGCCTCTTCTACAAGAAAGCACCCGTAATCTCCGTCTTCTCCACAACATCTTCAGAGGGTTTGAATGAAAATATCTCTGGCCTGGAACCGTCGAATGGTGAAGACATCATCCTGAAAAAACACCCCTCCGCCTTCTTCGGCACCGAACTCGCCTCCCTGCTCCAATTCGCAGGCGTAGACACCTTGGTGATTTGTGGCGTCAGCACGAGTGGCTGTGTACGTGCTACGGCGCTGGATGCGATGTGTTGGAATTTCAGGGCTATGGTTAGTGCATTGGCGACGACACAAATGGAGCGAGTGCTGACGATTGCAGGTCGTGGGGACTGCGTGTGGGGATCGGAGTAAGGAGATTCATGTGGCGAATTTGTTTGATATGGATGCGAAGATGGCGGATGTGGTGACGGAGGGCGAAGCGGTGGAGAGGTTGAGGGCGGCGAAGGGGTGGCAGGCGCTTGGTAGGGAGTAGGCTAAGGTGTGTGCCGGGGTTTGAGGGGATGAAGATTGGATGTTGAAGTGAGAAGCGTATGCTGATGTGAATGAAGTTCAAATGTAGTGCTGTGTATAAATAGGTATAAGGCTCGAACGCTTGCAGATCAAAATTGTGCAGATATAATCATTTCCATGTGTGTAGAGCTTTTCACGCATAGACCACCTCCCTCTCCTTCGCCTTCATCTCCGACCGTCCCTTGAACAGACTCCTCAACACCGAAGGTTCCTTCTTCCACTTCGCCTTCGTCTTACTACTCATCTTACTCGCACTGGAAACCTCACTCTTCGTCTTCTTGCTCTTCTTGCTCTTCTTACTGCTCGAGCTCTTCTCACTCCTCATATCCAGCGGCTTCAGATCCCCCTCGGTAAGCCTGCCATCCTCGATCAACGCCCTCGTTGCCACAGGCGTGATGAACTCCCCGTCGACACTTGTACCCACAGAATTAATCTGCTCATCAGCGATCCCTCTGCGCCACATCTCGATCCGACTGATTTCGCGGAGTTGGTCTGCTTCTTCTTCCAAGGGACCTTCGACAGGACCAAGTTCGCCTTCGCCTGGGATTCCTGCTTCGAGAAGTTTCTCTTCTGATCTATTGGCTTTGATCTTCTTGATGATCTTGTAACCGCCGAAGGCGATGATCGTTACACCAACGCCGACTCCTGCTGCAATGGCAAATTGTGGGCTTGCGAGGAGCGCCATGATTGCTGGGAAGGAACCCTTCATGGCGGTCAAAGCTCCGGGTGCCATTTTCGCGGCGATGTTGGAGACCTCGGCTAGGGTAAGGGCGACTGCTGCTAGGGCCTCCGGGTTCTTTTGAAGGTTGTCGATGATGGCTGTGACGGAGTGCTGCATGCAATTGCCTTCGTCGAGGAGGCGCTGAAGGTAGCTCATCTTCTCCTTGAGCTCGATCTGATCTTCCCGCCGTGACTCTGGAAGTGGTGGTGGGAGATCACCGTATGCCAAGTCCATGTCGATGTCGTCGTAGCTGGCTCTTCGGCGAGGTGTTGTAGGTCGTTGGCTCCTGGACTGCATACCATCTGTGTTTCTCCGCACGAGCTCGCCGATCTGTGGCTCGTCCTCGTCGTCGTAGATCAGACCAGAGTCCTTCCTGAGAGGTGACGGGCGATGCGATGAGTGCCGTGGACGATCGTTTGCGTAGAAGCTATCCGAGACACCACGCTCGACGGGTGGACGTGTGCCCGCCCGACTGGGAACAGGCTTTCTCCGTGTAGATCTTCCATCATCACTACCTCTTTTTAAACTCCGTCGCGAGCCCTGTGACTGCCTATCGTCCTCACCTTCCAAGGCCAAGACCTCAAGCTGTTTCCTAGCCTTGCGTTCCTTCTCCTTGTTCTCGTTCTCCTTCTTCCTCGTAGCATTTATCTCCGCCTTGCGTTCGTTGTATGCACTCTTGGCTTCGTTGAACACATTGACCAAGTGCTTGGACGTGCTCACGATCTTGCCCGACTTGTTAACGATCGTTACCGTCTGGTTAATCAAGGCAGGCATGGTTGCAGGGTGGTAATGCAATGGTCGGTGTCAAGGTGGCTGTAATGTGATGTGTGTTCGTCAACTTGTCCAGCAAGCGTTCTATACCGTATCGTTCGTGGGTGTCGTTTCTGTCGTTGGTAATGAATATGCGGTGTGTAAAAGTCGTGGGCCCCGCAAGGATGGAGTTGGAGGAAGTCGGTGTAATGGTCCTTTGTCGGGCCTGAGACAAGGACTCCAAATATACCACACAAACCAAGGACGCCCTGCACTTCTTTATATCTGCAGTGCTCGCGGCGATATAGCGAGTAGGAATACTGCGCGGCCCAGCGCAACGAGCAGCACAGGCGTAGACGTATATCGTTCCTAAACAGGCAAGCGATCTCCCACGTCGCAAACGTGTTTCAGCATCAAAAATCCCGTCATAATCCGGGGTCGTTACAGCGGTAGCAAATGGCCAGAACAGAGGGCGGTTGTCGTCCTGCTATTCGTTCATCGGCAGCAATTGTTGGGCGGCAACGATGTGTTGGCACGACTGGCTGCGAGAGCTCCGACAGAAGCCGCCAACAGAAGACCAAATATCTAACCCGTGAGCATCGCGAGGGAAGAAGCGTGCCAGACGAGGCTGGGCAGTGATGCAAAAGATGCTGGCCTCGTCATGGGCCTGCCAAGGGGCATGGCGCGCCCTTTTTGAACTGGCGGTGACAGGAGTTGCAGCGACCGACGAGCTGCGATGAGGTCTGGACCGCCACAGTGGCTGGCGTGGCTGTGCTGGAAGCAAGAAAGCGATGACGACGAGGCATTTGTCGTCTGCCATTTGATGTGTTCTCCATTGCATCTGGTCTATCTCAGCCATTCGACGACTCGATACGGCAGCACCCCCCAAATGATGATCAGGACCACCACGGGAGAAGGTAGGCACCACCGGTCGACAGGAAAAGAGGTTCGATCAAGAAGAAGAAAGTTGTTCATCGAGACGGTGCTCAAATCACTATAGCAGCCTCCCATGCAGAGCAGTGGAGACTGCCGATCGAGTGCATGAGTCTAATCTGGACTACGACTTCAGACGGCAGATGACGGCAGACAGGCCATCTACGAATGCTCTTCGCGACTAAGGAGGAATTCAGAATATGGCCACCAACCGACGAGGTCCTTGGCAGCATGTGACGATGTGAAATCAATGCCATGGACTCTTTCAATCACATCGAGTTGGAATATGTTTTCCTTACTAATAGCACTGCAACTCACTCGCACAGTATAAGGAGAACTCTTACAAACAGTGAACATCAACCCTATTCCAACGTAAGCCATGACAGCCAACAGTCGCAGACCTCCAACTATCCAGCACCGCAACGCATATATCCCTTCGAACACCCCAAAACTCCCTTGATCCAGCGCTCACCATCCCCATCTTACGACTCTTCCCCCGCCCCAGCCCTTGCCGGTGGCGGTCCCGGCGGCGGCGTATAATCCGGCAACTCACTCTCCTCACTGACCCTCTTCGCCGCAGCCTCCGGATGCGGATCTTTAACTTGATAAGGCGGCGGCGCTGCCCAACCCGTCCCGTACGCGGGCTTGAGTCCTGCTCTTGCTCGGCGGCGGGAGGAGATGTAGCTGTCCACCGTCGATATCGTGCAGGAAAGGTAGAGAGATGGAAGGGTTCGCTGGCACTCACCTGAAAAGGACGAAGCCCGCTACTAACAAGACCATAAACCCGATCGTCACCCCCAAGACAACCCATCTTCCCCATTTCCGCCATCCGGAGTCGTCGCAGACTGTGTCGCCGAAGGTGTTGGTGTAGCAGTAAGTCATCGTTGAAAGGTATTGTTGTTGCCTCACTGCTTGCTTGCTTGCTTGCTTGCTTGCTTCGCCTCTAGCCCAACAGTATGATCAATACTACTCAAGACTTGTTCGTGTCATTCGTACAGAATCCACGTGGAAATCAAGAAGTCAGATCAGCCGGAACCCCATGGGAAAACTCCAGCATCTATACAATCTCTAGCGTGATGACGACGCCAATAATGGAGCGAAGTTCAAGACAGTACACATGACACTGCCACGCCATCGTCGGCGAATGGTCAAAGAGTTGTTTGCGTGGTCCTGGTATGCTGACCGTCAGCAGGATTGAACGGCCGGATCGGATCCGGAAGGTCCGCGAATCTCACTCTCGCACGCAAAGAGATCTTGGAAGATGTGCACAGCCACTTCACATCTCGATCTCGATGAATCGAATTGAGTCCACATATTGCAAAGACGTGCGATGGAAGCAGAGATGCTGCGGTTGCATGATCGAGACGCTGTAGTCGTAAGTCTGTGGTCCGAATTAGCCGACCTTTTACTATGGCTGCGCGACGTCTTTCGTCACAAGAGCGGCTCTCTGTTCAGTGAGTCTGAAGTATTTATACTTCATCAATGTTACATCTCGAATATGTTGATCGTACTAACTACAGGAGTGGGGTTGGAGCGAGCATGGTCAAGGCGCCATGTTCGCTCGTGGATCATGAATATGACTCGCACCAAAGCGGCTGCAAGTAGCAGTATCTGAACAAGTCCTTGTTGATACACGCCAGACCGCGGACAATATGCCGAATTGCTTTTTCCGTTATTTATCATGAACGCCGCCCAGATGCATCGAAGCCGGATGTGTCGGGTCTGCTGTCGATGGATAGTGCGAGGGGGATGAGGCCATGTGTCAGAGGTCCTCCAGTCTTGAGAGGAGGTCTGACCAGCCGTACCCACTATTCGCGATGTCGCCAGAGTGCCGCCGGCGTTGGTAGAAGTAGAAGCAAGAAGCGTCTGCGATCCGCTCACACGTAGTCTCTCGCGCTCTTCTGCAGCTCAATCAACCTCCATCCTCTCGTCTCTGGGTTGTTGACCTCTTCCGGAATCCTGGTGACACCAATGGCATATGTGACCTGCTGGACCTTGTCCTCCATGCCAGCAGCGAGCTCGCCACTCTTCTTGTTACGGTAGACATGCACCTCTTGCGTTCTGCACATCAGTACAAAGACAGGGATCTCGCCAGGGTCCAGAATTCTTGCGCTCAGAATATCCACACCGCGGATATCAAGAATCTTGCCGTCCGACTTGAGACCAGCAGTTGTGTATTGTTGCATCAGAGCGTGGTAGACCTGGAATTGAGCAGCCGAGAGCCACAGCTTGAGAGTCTCGACATCGCCCTTCACGTATGCCTCAAGCACTTCAGGCAGGATATATGATCGCATCTCGTTCAAGAAAGGCTCCAGCTGGAAACTTGGGTCCATCTCGCGGAACTTCTTGATGACCATGGCAGTTTCGTTCTCTGCGAAGAATCCAGCAATTCGATCCGTAACACTTCGCGCGGTGCTGATGAAAGGATTCTCAGATTCTCGATATGTGTCGCCCATCTTGAAAAGTCGCTGCATGGCCGGGCTGTTCTCGCGCATGTTCTTCCAGGCCTCCTTCCACGCAGAGTCTTTGTGCAGTGTGACGTTCGTGCCAGCTTCAGGGTTTTCCTCGTACACTTCCGGTGCTTTGCTGGTGAAGCCCATCTTGCGATCACGCTCTTCACGCTTCCTTCGGCGCTCCTCCTTCTCAGTCCATCCACCATATCGTTGCGACGACCCATCGTCGATTGTCTCTTTCACGCTCTTGTAGGCCTCTGTCTCTCGTACCGGTCGTGTCGCCTTCTCCACGCCGGATCCAACAGCAGCTGCGGCTGACCGTGCCGCTCGTGCTGGAAGAGTGTCCCAGGTCCATGCAGCGCCTTTTCCGATAGCACCTGCTGTGCCCAAGAACACCTTACCGGTCGTCGTGCTGGCGGTCTCGGCAGCCTTTGCATATGCGCTCCTCGCCCGCTGAACATTTGGATTCTGTGTGAAGTCGTGCATCGTGCCGCTCAGCTGCTTGGTGCCTTCTTGCCAGTCCTTGCTGGCCTTGAACTCGGCTTGCAGAGTCTCTGTAAAGACCTGCCATGGTGTCTTGTTGCCATGCTTCGGTGGTGCAGCCTCTTCCTCTTTCTTCTTCTCTTTCTGCTCACCCTCAGCACCTTCCTCGGCTTCACCCTCACCAGCCTCTGCCTTCGCTTTGACCTTCTCCTCTGCCTCTCGCTGCTTTGCCTCTGCTTTCTGTTGTTTGGCATATGCAGCCTCCGCCTCAGCCTGGAATCGTGCAAAGACCTTGTCCGCCTCTGTCTCCTCTGGCTCCGCTGGCTTGGCTTGCTCCGACTCTGGTGCAGCTGCTGCTGGCTTTGCTTCTGCTTGACCAGCTGGCTTCTCTGCCTCTCCCGCCGCCTTCTCCCTCAGCCTCTGTTCTCGCATCTGCTTGAAGCTGACATGTCGCACAGAGGCTGCGCTCGATGCTGATAATGAGGGCGGGAGGAAATGTGATCGCAATGCGAAGGGTGGTAACGCCGATGGAAAGCCATCTTGCCGCGATCGCACCGATGCCTTGCTGTACGTCCGTAATTGTGATGCTGTCCGTCGATATGCTGCCGTTCGGCCATATGAAGGTTGTGCTGTGGTATTGCGGGCGAGAGCGCCTCCTGCTCGCCCAGAGATGGCGCGGATGGCGGGTGTGCTCATGCTACTGTACACAGAGGAAGTCGCGACCACAACAGGAGATGAACGCAGAAAAGAACGAGGGAGATGTGGCTGTGGCGAGAGTGTGATAGGCAAGAAGTGGTGGACATGTGATGGACCGGTGGGCAGCTCACATTTCTCGACAGGGATCTACAGCGGCGTCGGACATTCCCGATTCTCTCCGCATCGTTGAACTGGGGTTCGCGGCGTTGTATTGACCGCGACAGAACGCACATCAGACTATCATGGCGACGACAAAGGCGCCCAGAGCATTCGCCTCATCAATATGTCACGCCTGCCGCCAACGACTCCTCCCAGCGACACAGCAGCGATCCTTCACGTCCACCCCTAAAACATCTGCCGGCGAAGATGCACTCTCCGGTCTGGGCGCGCTCTCAAACCAGATGGGCCGCAACAACAGACCCAAAGGCTACAGCCAGATACCGGGGAGCCCGAATGACCCCTGGGCTGGGCAATCGTTATCGGGAATTCTGGACGCAGACCAGGGCAGTCTTTTGACCTCACAATTCGCCAACAACCTGAACATCCACAGCGCAGCAATGGATCTGCCTCATAAGCTGCACGTCTACGCGACGAAACATAACACACACATTACATTTGTTCAACCTGCCCGGCCCGCATCACAGACTGCGTCGAGTGGAATATCAGGAACATCTGCATCAGCAGCAGATCTCAAGAAGCAAATCGATGTGCTCATATCATTATCAGCGGGCAATTTAGGCTTCAGGAAAGCCGGACGGGGCAGCTACGATGCAGGATATCAACTGGGCGCTTTCGTGATGAAGCAGATTCAGGAGAAAGGCATGCTGAGAGATGTGAACAAGCTGGAGGTGGTGCTGAGAGGATTCGGCGCAGGAAGAGAAGCTGTGAGCAAGATTCTATTGGGAACTGAAGGTGCTTCTCTACGGAGGAAGATCACGAGTGTGGTGGATGCGACAAGGTTGAAGCAGGGTGGTCCGAGGAGCAAGAAACCGAGGAGACTGGGTTAGAAGGTACGGTCAGTGGCTATCATGGTTGTGCTGCTACTGGTACGGGCAGGACAAATTTATGTACGGATAGTACGGCCAGCAGGCACGTAGTGTTTGATTGCCGCTGCCCAAATGTACGAAACATTGTACCATCAGCCCCTTTCTCCTTATTTCACTTCGTTGCTTACCTCTCTTTTTGACGTTACAAGCTCGAGCGTTTCGCGCACTATGCCATCCGATACCCCCGGATCCCCTCGGAACTCCATCTCAAAGCCCAGCAACAGTTATCCCCTTCGGAACCCATACTTCGAAGATGAGCCTGGGATGCAAAACTTCCCAGGGCAACGAAATGGCACACTTCTCAGATCTTCCCGCGAAGCTTAGAAACCAGATCTACTTCTACCTCATCACACCCACCCCACCCAGGAATTCCAGCGACGAAGCCGCCTCAGCCGACGATGAGAACGAGGAGCCCGACAATGGAATTTACCCACCCGCCAGACCTCCCATCGAAGCCATCGCCCAAATAGCCCCAGTTCACCGCCAGATCCGCTCGGACTTTCTCCCTATCTACCACTACCACCGCAAATTGTCGCTTTGCTTTGATCACAGCCGAACTTCCTGTAACCGCTGGCTCAGGATTTCGGCGCGACTCGAGTTCACCTGCATCGGCGCGTCAGGATCAGTATTGGCAGGATCGCATGCGAGTTTGAGGCTATCGAGGGTCAAGGCTACAGAATTGCCATGTTACTCCCGTTCGTGGAGTTGCTTTCGCGAAAGGAACGCAGGGAGTGGAGGAGGAAGAATTTGAAGGGAGTGGGAAAGGACGATGGAGGTCTTGAAGGGACTTTGCGGTGAGGCTGTAGAAAGGAATTGTAAGCAGCGGCCGGGGAGAATGGCGTGCTTGACGTTGGATGCGGTGGAGTGGGTTCATATGGTGTTCTATCCGATGGTGAGGTGATAGAGAGGATGGAGGAAATAGTGCTCGGCAGCTATTCCGCTGTCGACGTGAAGCCTCGAAAGCATACGACGACTTCAGGATGCGCGGCGACTACCTCCTCCCATCGCGAAGCAACGCTACGCAGGCGCTCCATGATTTGTCAGGCTTGTGGAGTGTTGGACGGATGACCATGTGCCTGAACAATGCAGAAGTTGCTACCGACCTCCAGGACCAACATCATTCGACAGATGTTTCCGCCTCATGATGCCAAGCGGAACAGCATAAAATGCAATTATGAATCAGGCATTAAACTCAGGCCAACGACGATATCACCACTCTTCCACTCCACCACACACACTTCCTCCTGGCAGAATTCGACCATCACATTGAACCATGCCGAGCTTCCTGTCCCTTCCCGCAGAGCTCAGAAATCAAATCTACGAACTCCGGGCACAACCGGACGATAATGAAAGGTATCCACCCGCTAGAGCCTCTCGACACCACCGCCACCTTCACACATGTCAACCACCAAGTCCGCACCGAAATGCTACCTGTATACCACGCGCAACGCAAACTATGACTCCCCATCGACTTCACAGGGAGGCTTGCTTCGTGCTTGACGAGGACGGTGGTTGAACGAGTCTGCAGGGAGTCTACGAAGATGTTGAAGGATAAGAGGAGGAGAGGAGGGAGGACGAAGGGCCCTAGGCAGGATGGCAATGCATGAAATTACAGGTGGCATTGGATTCCGGTTGACGCGAGTTAACGATACTTCTGCAGCCTTGATCAAGGCACTATCAATTCATTAGCAAGAACGAAGGACGGTGCTTGTACATCGAATGACACTATGTGGCCCAGTCTTGCCCTCAACAACATCTTCATGGCAATCCACTCATCAACCATCTCGTTCTCTTTGCGGCCAATACCTCACCAACTCAAAAGGGCGAGAGCGAGGGCGAGGCTTGTGAGTGGTTGTTATCTTGGTGGGAAAAGCGTGCCGGTGCTTCGAGTATGGCGCCGGGAGCTTCTTTTGGGGAAGTGACGGTCAGTAGACGACTTCACTGCAGCGTTGCAGAGCTGCTCAAGCGCTCGCCATGCTTCATCCTCCATTACTTCGGCTCGAGCAGCCTCGCCACCGTCTGTAGTGGCTTCAGTTCCAGCGAGAATCTCCTCGCCCTTGGCATCTGCGCCATCTTTCTAATGTTTATCGTGTCTGCTATTGGTCGAAAAGGTGAATTTTGCGTTAGGTCCTGGAAAGCCGAGATCCTTCGTCGCAGTCTTTTGGCTGGTGTAGAGTTCATCGAAGAGGATACTTGATAGTTGTGCAAGTCAGGAACATAAGATGATAGTAAAGGATCTCGACAGGAGTGCTCGAAGTGCTCTTGCTCTCAATTCTGAGGCGCAATTCCATTGGGACTGCACTTAATTTCTTTGCCTGTGGCATTCCCAAACGTGCTTGTTCTTATCTTTCTTGCTCTCGCGGTGTTGCGTAGCTATCCTTTCGTAGCTGTCCAAATTATTTGATTCCGCAATCGAAGGACGGTGACTTACTCTGTGATCGGAACACCCTCTTCTCCAAAACCAAAAGCCTTGAGCTTGTCCTTGAGAAAACTGCGTTGAAGGCTTGGACTCTCTGCTTACCGTCGCATCTCTCGAAGTACTCCCATTAAATGGAGACGGCGAAGCGCATGCGTGGACTATGCTTTTTCCCAGTCGATGCGCGCGGCACCCTTGGCTGCCGGCATTGTGCAGTCGTGTGGTGTCGATTTTTGTGCATGCAGGCTTGGGACGGGTAGAGATACTCGAGCGGTGCTCGTTTGTTTGCTGTGCTAAAGCGCTGGCTTTCGTTCGCAGGAGTGGTAAGGCTTCTCGATGGAGCTCGAAATATCACTATCTTTCGTTTCGGGTGGAGATTGGGTGTTCGTGCAATGCAACTGTCGAAGAGCGCCCTGCTCATCTCGGCTTTTCTCTCGTGGCCCATGGCTGCCGGTCGTGGACCTCAACTCTAAAATGCTGGACCAAGCAGCCATTCAGAGCCACCATTACATCACCCTCGCCTTGTAGAAGAGGCTACATGGATGCCGCTCACCCTCCAGCGCCCAGTCTGGCCAAGTGGGCCAACTTTCCGCGACCTCTGCAAATCTCTCCGCCCGCCACACTTTGACCTCATCATCGGCGCTGTTGATGGCAACAATAATCTTGATCAACTCATCGAAGAAGCGAGTGCCATTCGGCTTCGGCCAGGTGTCTAGTAGGCACCATTTGAAAGGATAAAGCTGCTGACCGGGAGGTATCCTTCGCGTGGGGTTCGGAATCTTGATCTCATATGAAAATTCCACATTTGCGCTCTTCTTCGTCCCACTGGGTGTGGTGCACCGGATGAGCCATTGCTGGAGCCGCCTGGTAAATTTCTTAGGGCAGTACCAGACTTCTTCTAGGAATATGATGATACGTATCGATCGTTTTGCAGGCTGTTCCGTGCGGCGCAAGAGGAACAGCGTTCTTCTGTCGAGTCTGTTGAGGAAGGATACAAGAGGCTGGAACTTGAAGTCTTTGATTTCGGCCACGATTATGGACTTCTTGGTCAAGACGTCCAGGTATTCGCCGCGGATTGCCTTGGAGACGCGGAGTAGAGGACTGCCATCTGTGATGATTCCAGGCTGCTTTGGGTTCACCAGTACGATGGCCTCGCCTGCGACAAAATCGTATACGAGTATCCGGAGCTCTGCAGGGAGTTCTTGTAGCAGGGATGGACGTTCACCGTCTGGATGATTCCCGTCCGTTCTAGGAGCGGACCGTGCAAGCTCGCGTTCCATGTCTCCGCTTGTGGTCACCTTTCGTGCTCGCTGGGCTGAGCGCTCGCCTGCTACAATGTCCTCTTGGGAGTCCGTCGCGCGTGAATAATAGGTATCCCGTGCCAATGCATATCGCTTTCCCAGAGCCTCAGAAGACATCTTCCAATTCTCTCGCTGCTCTTCACGCTCAAACTGCCGTCAGATGTCAATCGTTGGCTACCTGCTCACCAACCTAATTGCGCAGCGACTACAAGCAATCCTGCCTGTGCAGGTTCTTCCTTGTGGTCGTACAGACACCTCGCTTCGCAAGCACGCACGCACGCACGAGCGCCCTAGCGACAGGGTATGTCGTATCGAGCATGTCGCTTGCGGCTGCGTCTCCCCTCCCCAGTCGCGAGAAGCGAGACGCTGGTCTCAGCTTCAATGTCCTTCACCGACAAGATCGTGCACGTTGGACCCATCAGTGCGGTAGCAGAAACATTAGCGAAGATGGCATCGTGTCCGTTGCATCGGGGTTCTTCTGCCATCTGCAAACACGGCCTAGCCCGAGAGATTCCGCGACGAATCAGCGCAGTTGTCAAGGATTTGGTATCGCGCGCCGCTGACGTTCCGCTTTCATCGGGATCTAGCACCACTTCGTTTGCTTCTTCGTGACAGACATAAGGGAGAGCAGAGATGTCGACGTTTGGATCGCCGGGTGGGAGGAATGCCTTCTCCAAGCCTATACCGCCGGAGCGAGGTAGTTTCCCGCTGGACCATGAGGCCGAATGTCAACCGATCATGAAGGAGTACCTCAAGTGCTTGCGCAGCCATCGAGGTGTGAACGAGGATGCGTGCAGGCAGTTGAGCAAGAACTACTTACAGTGTCGTATGGAGAGGTAATATGATGCACGGAGCTTACAGCAGCAAGCGGTCATACTGATGGCCACGACAGGAACCTTATGGCACCAGACTCGATGAAGAACCTCGGCTTCCAGGAAGCACAAGATGCTGCCAAAGTCACGGAAGCCAAGAGCAATAGCTGGAAAGAAGGTCCTGATGCGAGCAAGAATGGGCGAGGGAACAAGTGAGATACACCGCACGGCAGTGTGCTCGAGGTCCAGACAGTCAACAACACCTCCCTACCGCATCAGCGTCTTGAGGCAAGACATGACCCAACTCCATCACCAGGCAGCCCAGGCTTACAACTCCAGCCACAGCTACTTTGCGCAACCCCATGACCCAGAGATCTCGAGGAATGCGTACCGCCAACCAGGTCCCAGGCTCCCAGCTACAAAGTGACAGCTGCAATTTACCTCAGTATTCCAAATGATCCCTCAGCCCACCTGCCCGGCGCATGTGCACTGCCCAAAACTGGCAAATCTCTTCGGGCCTACCGTTCACCATCGCTACCAATCCCTTGGCCACCGGGACTGGCGCAGGAATTGAAGAATGACAACGAAGCCTCACAAGCCGACGTGACAGCTGCCTGTGTGCTTAATGGCTTGCAGAGACTCGAAGCGAGAAGGCGGTCTAGGAGCATAAAACTCATGAAACTCACGCTACACCAATGATCCAATTCCTGACCTCAAGCTTTTGAGACAAAGCACAACGAACAACAGAGACATGGCGTTACAGTAGCATTGAAGCTACGGAGCTATACCACTCTACCTTACCGCCATCGCACTCCACCACTATCGTCATATCCCCAGAGCGTCTGTGCATCGGCTTAGGGGTGCTTATGCCGACGCAAGGGATACCGAATATCACACCGACAAGGCTGGCGCACCGCCACCTCCAGCAGAACGGTAGAAATTATCCTATGCAAGGAACACCACCACTAGGGTGAGGGGTTACAGATCTGTCTCTTGGTCAAGTTCGCTGCCTCACTCTCCGTAGTCGGCACCCAAAGGAGTTCTGGAGAAAGATAAGGGGAGCCCTGGACTGGACTTCATCGGAACCGAATAGTGTCTTCACTCAATACGGCTTCAGTGAGGTTGAGACTGCGTTGGACATCGAGACACGTGTGGAATGTTGTTCGATCATCCCTCAGGTAGTGGTGTTCGTCGATAGGCTGGGATTGCGAGAGTTGGACTGTTTCATAGACCATTCAAATATCAAAAACTGCCAATTATCTCACTCAATCAATCTGAGTTGTAGCTGCCGCTTCCTTTCCCGAAAATGAAAATGCCCAACCGGGTGCCAAAATGCTCGTCATCTAAGTAAAAAAAGCATACCTCGCATCCAGCACGCAGTATTGCTCTCCGGCCTCGCAATCATGATGTCGGTTGGTAGCAAGTAAATCACAAATCTTCTTGTCCCATGGTACATTGGTAGGCTCAGCTCATCATGCAGGGTCCCATCCTCAGAGTCTTTCAAAGATAATGTTTCCGGTCTTGCATTTCGCCAATAAGGTACCACCGCGCAAGAAAGAGTGTTGTCTTGATCTTCTCATCCACATCGTCGCAAAGAAAAAAGATGGCACCCGCAGAAGCATGGAAATCAGACAATCAAAGCATGTTGGAGGATCGTCGTGTCACGCCGGAAAGATTCCCATCACACCATCCATTCCCATCCGTTCCCGATGCATCATCCCTCACTCCGGTGTAGATGCAACGAGAGTTCTGATGATGCCGAAACAGGTAAGCCAGAAAAGCAGGAACATATGGTGGTATCATTGGTGTCGCAGCCGCAATTGCAGTAACATCAGTCATAGCATCGCATCCGCCAGGTCCCAACCCAACGCCGTCGATACTGGTGGTGTATCGTAAATGCCAAAGCTCCAAGAGGAAGGTGGTGTAGACAGGAGATGAGAGTCGTGTCTTTGTTCGTGAAAATGTTGGTGTAATGTGTCGCCGTGTCAGTCCGATAGCCGGCACGTCGCAAGCTGAATCAGACAATGCCCGGTACTCGGGAATCGTGCCGCAAGGGATGGTGACTGACACGTCTATTCTGGGATGGTCTCTGGAATTGTGCTTGTGCTCGAGGTGGGTCCGTGGAACCCAGAGCTCAGCAGTCGGAAAGTCGGAGCAGCAGCATTCATGTCGCTAGTCGAGTCGAAGAGCAGTTCAGGAGAGAGCAGATTGGGAGAGAGCAGGTATGGCTGCCTGTCGATGCGGCCCTACTGCATCTCCATGCCATACTCTTCCTCCTCCTTGAAGTCGTGGAAGTTGAACTGATTGTGGTGGGACATGCCGCTAGACATGCCACTGCCACCCGACTGGAAACCTGGGCTGACTGGTGGAATCGCCTGGCCGTTGGGCGCATGTGCATCGCCCACAGGCTCGCCCGCGATGTTGGTGTATCCTGGTACACGCAACCCAGAGCCGGGAGCGCGAGAGTAGCCTGAAAAGCCTCCCATGGGCCGGTGCTTGTTGAGAACCTCGATGATCTCCGATCGCATGCGCTTCTCGTCTTCGGTTTGCTCGCCGAAAGGCCAGGCGCCACCGAGCTGTGACACGAGCTGCTTGAGCTGCTCTTCCTCGCGAAGCTTTTGATGCACGAACCACATCATGTCGCGGGTCCAAGCCACAGAACCGTTCAGGATGTCGCCCTTGTTCGGACCCTTGTCCTTTTCCTCCAGGGGGAGACCTTGCGTGATGCTGCCGGCACCGGCACCGGAGGCGGAGCGACGATGTCCATTAGCGCCAAGCAAAGAGGGGTTGGGTGGCGACATGCTTGCGTTTGCGATTGACGGTGAGAGTGGCGCGTTGGTCTGGAGATGCTTGCGTACCTTCTCATCCTCAAGTCTGTGCTGCGGAACGAGAGTGCCAAGATCGTGGATGCGCTCGTTGATGTTATCACGCCGACGTCGCTCAACCATGTTGTGAGACTCACGGCGCCGACGTCGCTTCGCCTCTTGTGTGGAGAAGGGAGGTGCGCCGCCAACACCGGGTTCCATCTTGGCAGGAAGTGACGAGGCCACTTTGCCGTGATGCTGTGTGTTGGTCTTCAGCACTTCGGAGATTTGAGGATGGACTGGTTGACCGTTTGGGGATGGGAATGGTGAAGAGGCGTCCCAGCTGTGAGCACTTGGTGTGTTGGTTTCCCAGCCGTTGCCGCCGAGGTTAGTATGTTGTCGGTTCTGAATTGGTTGCATGCCTGGGTGATAGTCGTCACCAATTGTGAGGTGGTTCATGCCTGGTGTGTTTGGTGTAGCAGGTGATCTTGAGTCAGACTCCTGCCTGTTCATGTGCTGCAGGTGCGGTCGCATGGCGTGTGACGGGACACTGTGACCGCCAAATTGCTGTTGCTGTCCCCCTACCGGCCGAAACTGGTTGTAGTTGAACTCGTTTGTGAAGGGCGACTGTATTGGACCGCCATCGGGTGTATGTGAGAACATACTTCCGCTCTGTCCACCCATTTGTTGTTGCATGTAGCTTTGCATACCGCTGTTGAAGTCAAAGGTGTTGCCTTGCTGGTCAATCTGCAGATCGGCTAGCTCGTCATCGGCGATAGAGGCATTGCCGAGATTGAAGCTGGTCGACATATAGCCGTTGCCGTTAGTGAGGTTGGCGGGGTTGACGTTCATTGTGCCGGAGTTGCTCATGTGGGTCTGCCCAGGCGGATATTGCATGTATTGGTTTGGGTCAAAGTGGTTGAAGTCGTTGGGTTCTGGTTTGATGAACGGCGACGTGGCTGAGGCCATGTCGCTATTGTCGTCAAAGTCGTCTAGGCCGAACTCGAGAGGAGAATCTCGCTTGTTCGGGGGTGCTTCCTTGCCGTGATTTTCAAAGGGAGGAAATGTGGTCAAATTGTCTCTGGCTACGGACGCACATGTTAGCAACAGGACGTCTGCAGATGGCAAATCCCGGAACATGGCCGGTGTAGGGACGCGAGCGGTATAGACCCAGAAGTCTTGCATGGCAACGCATGTTTGCCCAAGATTCGTTGAGCTGAAATGAGCAGGCGGCAGCCGTCGAGGGAGGGCAAGTGCAGCAAGAATAAGTAGAAGCCGGGTACTCACAGTATACAGGCATTCCTTGATTTCGTAGCTCAAGCAATCATGTCACTGCTATCAGCAGCTGTGGTGTTTCTCCTCTTCTGTATCACCCGCAACGTGAGGGTGTCTTGCCGGTCGTATTACTCTTCGGGCTTACTGCAATGTCGCGCTTTTGCTGACAGCACAAGCTGCGTTTGCCTGGCGCAGTGATAGGACCGAACAAGCGAGGATGGTCCAATGGTAAGCGTCGGTCGGCGTGTACAGCAGTACTGCAATCCTCGTGTCAGGCTATGACGTGCCGACTTCGCGTAGAGAGTGGTGGTTCGGAGTGTAAGTGGGAGAGTCTGGAGGATATGGAAGTCAGCACTCCTGCTCCCAGTGCGAACCAATATCAAATAGTCGGCTAGGTGCATGTGCATGAATTTTCCAGCCGTGCGTGCTTCCCGAAACAGGTCTGCGCAGATACGGCATTCATGCGACGCCGAGCACGAGTCTGTGTGAGTCAATGGGACATTGGCCACGGTGCGATGCTTCGACGAGGCGTCTTGACGTCGCAATACGTCGGAAGCACTTCCCTGAACGGATGCGCCAATGCCGGGACAGGATGGTAGTGCTATGCTATGGAGGGCATCAAGAAGACAGTACTCACTGGAATGGCTGCTTGAGGACGAGGTCGAAGGCTAGCTGCAGTGTTGAGGAAGGGGATGGTATCGAGTGGTGTATCTTTCACGTGAAGGCGGGAGGGTGCTTGTATAGCTGCTGTCGATCGGCAGGCGGTCAGAGGTGGCCAGCTACTCCGCTTGCACCGTATGGTCGGAGGAGCTGGGTTATGCTGCCTGGGATGTCGCGAGTGGCAGCGGCGCTTAATGACGGCTCTGGCGCACAAAGGAGTGCGCTCTCACTGTGCTCGATATGGCGGCGCCGGTGGGGCTGTCTTCAGACGATGTGCGACGTGGAGTAGTAGCAGTCTGTTAGACTGTTACTCGGATGGCTAATGGCGGGGAGATCTGAGTCTCGGAGGTGTGCCGAAGAGTGCTGTCTATGCGTGTGCGACCGCGCTGTCAGTGAGAATTCGGTGCTGACGTTCGCTTGCAGACGCTGGGTGTGTGTTCCGATGCAAATGTTGTGCGGTCTGCACAGGAGGTTCCAGGATGGCCGGACAACAACAGGTGTCAAATGGTGGCAGCACGGTGGCTATTCGGAGGCCGGTGAGACTGTTACAAAGCAGAGGCTCTTTCGATGAAGCTGGAGATATGCAGGGCGGCGAAAGCGTGCGCCGAAGTGGGATGCTTTCAGGGTGGACCTTTGGGGTAGCTCCGGTGGTGCCAGTCAAAGAAGACGCAGTGTGCTGGTGCTGGATCGATTCGACGCTCTGAGAGGCTGTGCTCGTTTGTATCAAAGTGAAAGATACGGTACGATGACGCTGGCTCTTGTCGGAGTTGGCAGACGGCAACGATGGGCTTCCTGGCTGTGTCTGACGATTGAGGACGCTTGGCTGCGCTTGCTCAGCGTATGATTGATGGCTCGTAGCTGCGGCGGACCTGAATAACCAGAGCGGTTGATATGGGGTTCAGATGAATGCTGTGAGGTTTGGCACAGCAGCACGGAAGACGCGGCGGCTGATTTGATTCGAGGGCCCTTGTGGTGACGGATGAAAGTCCGAATGTCAAGACGTCTTTGAACGATGCGCTACTATGCTAATAAATGGAACGCGAGCGAGCAGCGTAGCCGCGTCCTTTGTACTCGTGTCTACGGACACTCGCTCCAGGGCATCATGACCATGTCCGAGCCAGGCGAGCGGCGAGTGCTCGTTGGTCTCATATCGGCCGCGCACCATCATGACAGGGTGACTCATGTAGTCTACCCTCCTCTACGCTCGCTTTTCTTTGAGCCCAGGCTGCTGGAATACAGTATGTGGCCGCGTCGAGCACCCACCACTGCTAGTAGCTTGGCTCAGTTGCCCTGCCGCGGACGGCGTGCGGAGGATTGTAGACTTCGCATGTGGCACGAGCGGTCAGCTTCAGCCACAGCACCAGAATATCTGCTCTGTCGAATAAGACATACATCTGACAGCTTCACAGGCTCGAGCCAACCCGCGGCGTGTTAGCCGCATTCTTGGTTACAACGGTGGATCTCGAACAGCGCTCACCGATCTGGCTGTTGCAGTCTGTCTCTCGTCCAACGCCCGGGGCACGTTCGTGGACTCGCCTTCAGACCAATCAGCGCACGCGGCTCTCCTGACCTTGCCTCGTCACACGCCACTGCGTGTTGAAATCGCCGTCATTGAAGGTCCGTTGCCTGCCCCCAACGAAGCTTGAGATCGAGTTGCGCGTCGATCTGCTGCACGCAATCCTCGCGTCCTGCCGCACTGCAGCGCGCAGTAGCCAGAACCGTTGGTACCGGCGGCGGAGGCCTAACCTGCCGTACCTTCCTGGCACACCTACCTCCCTTGGGACACACTTCTATCTAACAAAGTAGCTGTGCACCATAGCCACCTGCCTGGAAAGAGCTCTCTGGCTGCCGCTGCCGCTGCCGCTGCCAAAGCACACGCCCAAGCCATACCATCGCACCCTCCCAATCGGCGCGCACGGCAGGGTCAAAGGACACGCGTGCATCCAATACGCAGCACAATTGCTCCCCAACGACCCTAGCACGGCCGCGAAGCTATCTCTCGACCTCAGACGCGCCATCGCTCTCTCACACACACACACAAAGAACGCAAATTCGGCGCGACCATGGCATCGTCGTCTTTCAGAGACAGCATGAACAGCTTGGGCTGGTCACGCCGCAACGAGCAGCCGGCCAATACGACTCCACAAAATCCGATTATGGGCACATTGTCGAAGCTTAACCCGTTCGGTGGTGAAGGCTATGGCATCAGGCTGCCGACGACAGAAGGAGAAGGTCCCGGGGCACCTCTACCAGCGCCCTCGAGGAGGCAAGAAGAGGAAGGCTGGTTTGCACGTAAGTCTTGCATACACCTTTCCGCAGCGGTTTTATCTCGGCACGAGCTGTTTCCTTGTTTCTTGGAGATTTTCGCATCATGCATACGAAGCCGTGGGGGCGCATGAGCATTGTCTGTCACAAAGAACATGCAGCCAGGTCTCGGCTTGAAGCCGGCCTGCGAGAGCTGCAAAGCATTGCGGGTCGCATCAACTACACGACTGCAGCCTGTCGTCGTGACTATGTGGAGTTCCTGCATCGCCAAAGGCGTGCATGAGACTTGCAGGTTTCGACCTTGACTCTACTTGGCAATCAACCACGCAGGATCGTCTGCCTAGCAAAAGCCTACCAAGCCCTTCGGATCACTTCAACCGAGACACTGCTAACAGCTGTGTCTATAGTAAGTCGATGGGATCGTTTACTCGTTTTTGGTGGCCTCAACCTCGCGGCCATTGCCTTGTTCGTCGTTTGCTTCACGCTTCTGCCTATTCTGAGCCTGCGCCCGCGCAAGTTCGCAATACTGTACGTATCACTCTCTATCTCTGGCTCCCCTCCACCACCCTCTGTTTCGACGCTTGCAGATCACAAACCCTGTCCGCCTGAGCTCCAAAACTTGTTCATTACCCCAAGCAGGAAGATGGTGTGTAGCTCTTTCGTATTGCGCGCAATCACAACGGTGCAACTATTCCATCGCCGTCGATATCATTGACGCGTCGTATGAACATTCGCCATCGGAGCCGTGCGCTATTATGCAGCGACCTGGTCGCCTGCGGCCACTTATGCAGTGGATGCGCCCGCCTGACCACAAGCTTCGTGTGGTCCGGGGTGCTTGCAGCAGGTGTGCGACAGACGCCAGACGTCCTGCAGCCGCCCGCTGCAAACGGCATCGACCTCGTGTCGATCTCCTGCAACTCTGCCATCGATTGCCATGCTTTCACCCCAGTCGCGTCCACTATCACGCAGCTCGAGTTTGACCCGAGCAGTATCCCACCACAACCGAATTGCCTCACTATCAAACGCTTCTTCTTGACGCTTTGAGTTTTGGAAAGATGTAGCGCTAAGAACTGGTCAGATGGTCGATGGCGTCGGCGCTCTTCTTGGGCTCATGGGCGGTCATGATGGGTCCACTGGTCTACGGTAAGCAGCCTCCACCTTCTCGATCCTTTCACGACCCTCTCTCTCGCGTGCACCTGATTGCGCCGAGCAATCACGACTCCTCATTGCGGAGCGTGTCCTGGCAGGTCACTGTTGTCTCGCATAGCTGCAGCCGAGCTCTGCTAGGGTACTTACCTCCTCGGGCACTTTGCTGATCTCGCACTACAGTACGGCATCTGGTTTCTCAAGAGCGGATACCATTTACAGCCACCTACTTCGGCAGCATCGCGCTGACGTTGTACTTTGCCGTTGGAGTAAGTACACCATCTTCGCTCATGCTTTCCATCATTACAAAGAACTCGTCTCGGGGCTTTGCAGGATGTGTCGCCACAACACCACCACCAATCGTCTATAATATCTTTGTTTGGACGCGGTGTCGATCATGCGCTCGCATCGCACTCTCGTCCTTGCTACCCTGGCCAAACCACCAGGCGAACCCTGCAGCTTCCTGGCTCGCACACCCTATCCGTACTGCACGCTTCACATTGGCCTGCCCTATCTTGCTGCCACACTTGCGCACATCATGACTATCGATACATCGATGCGAAATTGGCCAACCGCTCTTGCCGCTTGATGTCAACCTACTTTCGCTCCTTTGACATCTACCGAAGTTGACATATGGCGTGCTGACATGTCTTCGTAGCTTCGAAGCACTATTCTCACCTTGCTATCATCAATAGTGCAGATCGTCGCGCTGGTGTGGTACCTTATCAGCTACTTTCCCATGGGCTCGCAGGGTCTGCGCTTCGCTGCCAGTTTTGGCGGCAACAGGATCGCTGCTTGGATGCGCGATTGAAGCGAACGCGATCAGCAGACAGACAGGTTTCTCGTAGCGTACGTATGCTATCGTGTGGTACAAAATCCACGAAGAAATCGAGTCGCCTCGAAAGTTACCCTAACATAGCACATCGTTATTGCTGCGTACGAGGTGATGTGCCGCTAAGAGCTCTGAAGCTCTGGGTTGAGCTGCATCATGCTCGGGCAAGGCTGACCAGTCAGAGCGACGAAACAGGTTTTGGTGAGTGTGGTGTGGTTCTGGACTGATAGCCGTGTGACCACTGTGGGCGCTTAGAGGATGCCTAGATTACGGTGCAGTAATGCGTTGCAGCTTGATTGACTTTTGTTTGGAGAGGAGGGAGTGGTGTTGTGGGAGTATGGGACTGCGATGGATGATCAAGTCATTTGTTCATTCACTCAAACGCGGTGAGCGAGATTATGATCCTTGCGGGAGTTTAGCGCAAAGGGTGAAATGTGAAGGTGCTGATCACAGATGAAGGTGCTGAGACCCCCACGTTGTTCGATGAAGGATAGAAAGAACGGGATGGGATGGGAGAGTCTCGAGACTCACAGGCTCTGGATTTGGAAGGTGTGTATGCTCAGCCACAGATACATTTGGGTACGTATGCACGCATTACACGTCAGGTATACCGAGAGAGGAACGTGATCTGCGCTGACACTGATAGTTCGAAGTTTAGAGATTTGCCACGGGAGGCTTAGAGGTACGAGGGTGGTCGGAGAGCTTGTGCGCATGAATGCTCCTTGTCTTGGCTGTGGTCAGACGTAGTTACCTGTTTTGTGCAGAGCAGGTCTTGATTTGTCGAGACGCCACAACGGCGGCCGCGGAGGTGAGTGCCAGATGGGAGATGCTCTATGTGCATTAAGGAAGTGTCGCTGACTGTGCGTCTTGGGTGTGTGGTGCGTTGGGCTGCATTTTCAGGATGAAGGAGTGCGAGGAGCCGGAGAGATCGAGGAGAGAAGGATGGAGAGTAGGGTGATGTTGATTTGAAAGCATAGGTAGTTCATGATTGCGAAGATCGATGATTACTGATGCTCGGCAGGCCTACACGAAGGTGTTTCGGTCAGAGGAGCCTTGCAGCTGGTATTGAACGTGCTAGATAGTTTGATCGATGTGCGCTAGGCCAGGCATGATCTGCTGAAGCACATCGCTGAGCGCCTAGCACCCAGCATACGAGTTCACCATTGAACGCGGCTTTGAGATGCTCGACCGGCGGTTTCGCCTCTGTGCGTGCTGTGCGCTTCGCCTCTCGACCTCAACGATCAAGCTTGAATGCGCTGAAGGCTTGTGAAAGATCACACCGCCGTCAGTCTACGCGGAGATAGA